>LBNU01012592.1:23900-35424 GCA_014162995.1 Artemisia annua | reverse complement strand
TAACATGTACTTATAGTTGTTACTATATTAAGTATAAAACTATACTTAATATTACGGTATTTACCACTATAAAATTTGATATCTAATAACAATACAATAAAAATACTTGTAACAATATATTTTGGATATTGGAATACTATATCATAGGAATAACTTGAACCAATACAGTGAACTGGTATGGCTTTGCCTCAGATGAATAAGAGTATGCAAGCCTTTTCTCTAAGAGATATCACTATACACCTGCATATCGTAACTTCCTCAATAAGTCATCCAAAAGACGAAATTCAGTATTCAAAGGCCTTAAATGCATATATCGCACCATCAATATAAAGAACATAGCATACAAAGGCCTTGAATGCATATACCGTAGCAAAGTGAACCCATAACCTTCAGCAACCATCAGAACATATAATTATTTAATTATCTAATATAGAGTTAGTGAATGATCCTTAAAATTTACATACAAAATGATAACACACAATAACAAATGGCTGCTACGGTATTTATTTCTAAAAATGGTAAAGATTTACTTTTTTGATCCATCATTGACATTCGAATATATTACTGAATGATTCTAGAGAGGTTTTTGTGAAGTGGTAAAAATCGATAACTATCTAACTTCCCATAATTATAGTCCAGTATTGACTTTTTAAGTCTTTATTTGACCTTAACTATTATTTTTAGGGGAGATGATTTGCACACTACATAAAGTGATTGGGACACTCTAATTAGTAGTATTTTGACATCTATACCCTCACAGTTACTTTTATATTTTCACCCATATGAGGGTATAAATGTCCAAACACCGTTAATTAGAGTGCGCAAATCAACTCCCTATTTTTAGAATTATGTAAAACTTGATGCAAAATATATAAATGGATTGAATTTTATATGTATTTTCATTGGTATAATTTTCATCAATATTATATAATAAAAATAAAAATATTTAAGGTCAAAGTTGAAGAATGAAGACTTTTAAAAGTAAACACTGAACAATAATTATTAGACAAATGGCACTACTAGAATACTGAGCAACAATGACGAAAATTAGCGACCGAATTAGTCTGTCACAATAAATTGGTTCATAGTGATGGATTAGGGATAGATTAGCTACAAATTTGGCTTTGATAAATTAGCGACAAATTAGTGACAAATCAGTAACAAAATTAGAGACGAATTATGTATCTGTCATAATTCTATCACTAAACGTAATCATATAGAGACGGAGTTAGCGACGAACTTAGGCTGCAACTATTAGCGACAAAATTCTGACAACATAACGATGGATTTTTTAATTGTCTCAAATACGTAGCTAAGTTTTTCACTTAGCTACTGATTAGCGATGAACTTTTTAGGGTTACGTTTACCGATTAATGTTAATTAATATTATTAATTATAAGTAACCTTTCAATCCCCTTTATATTTATAGATAAAAAAGGAGGATTTTAGAAAAACTTGGATTGCACTCCAAGTTAGACAAAAAGTCAAACTCATTGCTCCCTTTAATGTTTACGCTTAATTATTAATTAATTTAACACTATCGACTCTTTAAATATTTATTAACTTAGTAAGTATTTTCTTCCATTTGTGATGTACCGGTGTGACCCTTTAGTGCCTTAATTAATGGTTGTTATTTTTCGTATATATTAATGACATAGTGAATAAAAAATGTTCGTATTTCACGTGATGTGGTTTACTACTATATATGCAACACACGTTCGACCGTTCCATTTTTTTCAGCCTTAAAGTTTTGTTATGCACAAATATAGTTTAGTAAACGGTTATGCTTTGAAATGATACAATGTTTAAAATATAGATAAAATTAGGCTATATCTTTGATTTTGTATATGGTCCGTAAAACACTCAAAACAAAATAACTAGAATATATAATGGCTAAGCAACACCGCATATTCTCACAACAACAACAATAACAACATGTACGCGTCATTACCTTACAACTCGCAACAATTTATTTAGTTAATTAGACTTTTTCAACAACATGAGTTATGTCAACTAAACCCCTCAACCCATATAATATGAACGAGTAAACAACTACTCTATTAAAAGAATATGTCACGAGTGCTATTCATCAACATAAAACGATGGCAAAACTAAGGTGTTGTTTGTTTATTAAGAGACTCTGAATCTGAATCTGATTCGCACATTTGAATCTGAATATGCAGTAGAAAAGTGTGAATCTAATTTCCTCTTAATTTGAATAAGTGGTTGAGAAATATGAATCTGACTCAAATAAAACTGTTTGTTTTTGTAAAAAATGTCTAGATGTGTTAAACTATCAGTTTTTTCAATTTAAATAAATAACGATTGCATTCGCACATGAAATAGACTTTATTAAATATAAAAAAATAAAATTTATAATATAATCAATTTAAAGTTGAAAGTATTTTAAACAAAACATGCAATCATGTTTATTTGACAAAAATAAACGTGTCAGAGTTTAAATTAAACTTTTTTAGTTAGACTAACTAAATGAGTCGCGTTATAGTATAGATATATGAGTCTGAAACAACACCATTCAATTTGAACAAAATATGAATTGTCACATATATCTTATATATTCTTTATATAACAAAACATATGCAGTGATTTTATTTAATAAAGACAAAGGTGAAACAAGACAAAAAAAAAAGAAAAAAAGAAAAAAAAAACACTATAAAAAATCATAACAAAATAAATAAATAAAAAAATAAATAAATAAGAAAGAAAGAAAAAAAAAGACATTAACAGGTGTTAAGACGCCCCCTCCACATCTAGTTCAATAAGATGTTTATGCCTCTTACTGCCTCTTAATGATAAGAAAAAAAACAAACGCTCTTAATATTGGTTGCCTGTTATCGTCTCTAAATGAAATGAAAAAACAAACACTCTTAATGACCCAAATGTCTGACCGCATCTGAATGAGTCGGATGAAGATGCTGTTAAGAGGCATTTTTGAGAAAACAAACACCACACAAAAGTTAACACGAACTAAAAAGAACTAAAAACTCGTCGAACTTAAGATCTGATGTACCACCGCTACATTACCTTAACGATCCAAAAGAAATCCATTCTTTGAGTAAATTGATTATCTTAGTGTTGGTCCCGTTTACACGGTTAAACTAACTAGAAAGTTAATCTAAACATGCACCATGCTTAAGTAATGTAATGAAGTTCTTTGAAAGTTAAAAGAATGAAAACGTAAAGTAAATAGACAAAGTATTTTTCAACGTTTAATTCTTATTAGAAATCAATCAAAGAATTATACCCAAGTGTTTGTGGAATAAACACTTGGGATTGAAATGACAAGTATGGTGTGTTATTGCTCACTAAACTTAGGCTTAGCTTAAGTAGCAACAAATAGACCAACTAAGCTATCTTTGGGTCAGTTGCTATTTGGAGAGAGTAAAGGTTAGTTTGTGAATTTCTAAGCATTAAGTGCACAAACTTCGCAACTTTTACTCCTCCTTATGACTCCTATTTATACACAAGTATTTTACAACCATTATGATAAAGACAAAGATGACCTAAGCCTAGTTAGGACAAAATATTTACGCATTTTGTCTCTGTTACATAAACCTATTTTGGGTATGGGACAAGGTTGCTTTCTGAGGTTCAGATATGACATCATCCTGAACCTTAACCGTTCAGGGAAACTTTGACTTTGCTTGATACCGACACTGACTGACACTGTCTTGCAAGTTCAAACATTTCCCGCCTTGTCCCGCCCATTCTTCAGGCTTCACGTCTTTATCTTCAGTCTTTAACCATTTGTTACTTCAGTGAGGAGAACTTAGGGATTCAGTGAGCTATTTTCATCACTCACTGAATCAATCACCTTCTTCTTTGGCTTAGGTGCTACTCACTGAGAATCCGCCTCACTGAATGGAGAACCTTTCTTCTTAGGCTCGTCCTAAGCATCCTGAAGATGACTCACTGAGCGACTGTTCACTCAGTGACTTGATTACGTTAAAGGATATCAAACACTTAGGTTATTTTATGTTCAAATCCTAGTTAGAGGAAGCTTGGGGAATTCAGTGACCCAACACTTAGTTTATTGTCGTTGGTTTGACTTATCTTATAGTCGTATATACACAAAACAACACTTAATGTCCACCATGGTCTGGAAAGTCGTCCTCGTAACAGACTTGTACCATGTCTCATGAACAACTTGTTGGGATATGCTGATCATATCATAATAAATAATTATATGGCTAGAAATATGTGAGCATACGGAGTCACACACTTAGACACAGAGGTACCATTTAATATAACATATATATTGTATCAACGTTATATATAACCTATGTTTATCGGGACCAACCTTTCTTCACAATGTATTTAAGGACTAAAATACAATCCAATCCGTCTAATTTGGTGTATGATAATGATCAACTGCTTTGGTGTATGATGGTGGAGTATAATGACACAACAATATATAATAATGTATTATGTTCTTCACTTGTGAAAGAAGTGGCAAATGATGGATTGCTTAACTCAGTTGCTTCCCAACGAACTTGGACTTTTATGTTTAGGGTGAAATTTACTTACTCATGCTATTGAAAGAGAGTAACTCAATGTGATATTATACCAACCCATCTACAAAAATAAGCTAAACCAAACAATCTTTAAATCGATATTTTGTAATGAAATAATATAATAGCTTTAAGTTAATCTTGAGCTCGAAAACTAATCGAGGTTTAAGCTAAAAGTAGAGGTTTGTTTGAGCTCGTATAACTTGAGTTCGAGTGGAGCTCAAGTTGACCATTTAACAAGTTAAGTTAAAGTAACTCGCAAATAGCTCTTTCATTTACAAGCTTTACTTGTATCGATTATTATTCTGCATGTGCTTATACGAAACTTGAAGCTAAGCTATTCAAGACGTGTTGTTTTGGATTTGGTTTTGTCATGAAAAATGTGAAAAAAACCTAGTTTGCATTTAAAAACCCAATGAGACAACTCCT
The DNA here is from genome assembly GCA_014162995.1 of Artemisia annua. Classification (NCBI taxonomy): domain Eukaryota; kingdom Viridiplantae; phylum Streptophyta; class Magnoliopsida; order Asterales; family Asteraceae; genus Artemisia; species Artemisia annua. Next base: position 30,463 of record LBNU01012592.1, on the reverse strand, counting down.
TTGCAAAATTGCAAAGAACAAAACTCTCTTGTTTGCATGTTAATGTTAAGAAGTAACCTAATAATCCGATTCACCTGAACCCGACCAACCTGTTTGTTAATAAGGTCGGTTGTGGGTTAAAATTCCTTCTTTAAAAATCCGATAAACCCTAAAAACCGATTGACACAATAGTTGTGATTCATGATAATAGGAACACTAATTAAGAGTTACAATAATAACAATTATAAAAATGATCATAAAGATAGATAGGGGTGTCAAAAAAGCCGACCTAACCCGAATCCGATTAAGCCTATTCTGGTCGGGTTATTCGGGTCAAAAAATTTATTCGGGTCAACTCGAGTAACCCAAATACTAAATAGAGCCGGGTATCGAGTTAAAAATATTTGGCTAACTCTGGTTGGGGTCGACCCGATTGACCTGAATAAAGGTTTTTTTTTAATATCTTTTTTATAACGTATCTATTTAACCTAGTACAAATAAGCATTTTTTTTTATTATTTTACTCATATTTGGGTTGATCTGAACCCGCCCCAAATTAACCCGAACCCGACTTATCCAAATTTAAATAAGGTCGGGTTCAAGTATGTTATTTTAGCATTGACCCGACAGTGACCAATCCAAACTAACCCGAATCCGACCAACCCGACCCGATTAAAACACCTAATTGAAATTAGTAATAATAATAACAGAATCAAAGGAACATAGGGTCCCTTTATTTTATCATATAGTATACTTTATCATATCTTTCAACAGCGCATGTAGAGAAATACAGTTATTGACCATCTAATGCATTTCGTGAAAATTTTTGGCGGCTTGTGTGAAATTATTTGGCGCGCCTTGATATGTGGAGATCGTGGAGCAGCTTCTACAGAATATTGAAGTTGCGGTTTATTAGATACAATAGACTTTCAGGGAAGCAACCAGAGAAGGTATGTTAACCATTCACTATTTGAGTTCATAATTTGTGTTAATTAGTCTAAATTAACCTTTTAATATTATGTTAGGGTTCTTGATTCATTGACTTTGATTGCATGATTATAGTTAATTAGGTTAATTTTTCCCTTTTATTTTATGTTAGTAATTTGGGGTTCTTTGAATTAGCACTGCTAAGAGTAATTGTGTGGGTACTATTTCAAAGATCAATTAAGATAGAGTTACTTTATGTTTGTATGTCCTCAATTGAAAATATTTTAAGTATGACTTGACTAACCAATTCTAAACCAAAATGAAGTTGATTTAGTCCGATTCAGTCTTGATTTGATCCTCTTCGACTGCAACCCATACGAACCCCTTATGAAATATAGGGTATACTTGTCCAGTTAAAAGAATAATATTGGCATTTTAGTTTGGGTCTTTGGGAAATATAGTAAGCTTAATCAACTAGAACATCTATTTACAGTTTTGATATCGTTTTTAAACCAAAGTAACACTTGCTAGCTACAACAATTTTATTGCTTATTGAATGAAAACGGGCTAAAAAGCAACTTTGCTATGATGCGTCTCATGTGAAGTACATGTATTAAGAACCGCAACAATGAACAGTAGATGTTCAATACATGTTGCTGCTTCACAATAACGGTTATTATGATGCCACTTTCATGTTCAATACATGTTTCTGCTTCTTCAAAGATTTACACTAATAATTGGGCTGTTCTAGTTTGCACATCTTGCTTCTGATAAAATTTTCTGTCATTTTATGTTTATATGGTTACATTTTACGGTTTGTTTATTGTTTGGTCTACATTGATACAGAAATAGAAGATCATATTTAAAAGTAAATTCATAAGATTCTACTTATATATCCATTTTCGTTTTCTATTTTTTATTTTTGAATATCTGTTATGTTGTCAATGGTTGTTGTATTTAGGTCAAATCAGTTCTTTGTGTCTAAGCGTATAACAAGAATATGTGATTTATTAAATCATTTGGTTTAAGTTATTTGATTAACTGAGAATGATAATAATTTGTGAGGGCAAATTGGCAACATGTAAAAAACGGCAGTAGGTTTAGAAAAGAACATGACATAGCTCATTACTTTACTTTAGCAAAAAGTGCAGTGAGATAAAAAGAAAAAAAGAGTGGAGTTAGGAAAAAAGAAGTGCAGTAGGCTACCTAATAGAAAAGACCAGAAGCTTTACAACTTACAAGTATTATTTTGTATTCTTCTTATATCTTACAAAATTTTTACGGATTTACAGGAACAACAACACAAACGCCCCCCAACTACCGCTGAACTATTTAAGCTCACACACATGAAGAAAGGAGCATTCATTACGTCAAAATCAGAGAGAGTGGCAGTATATATTCTTACTTCCATAGTTACTAATTCTTGAACTTAGTTTTTTGCCTAAATCTTTCTCAGTTTCTCTCAATTCTTTTTAATCCAATTCTCACTTTCTCAACACATCACAATCGTCTAATCGAGTATCAACTTATCACGGTATCATTTACGTGTTTAATTAGAATGAATTAGGTTAATAGCTAAGTTATAGAGGTGTTTGGGACTTTTTTTTACAGCTGAATCAAAGGGGTGTTTGGAACTGTTATTACCACCGAATCAAGGGTATTTGGTAGCATTTAATTCAACACTTTTAATATTGTAGATTTAAGCTTTATTGAATATTATAGTTATAAGATAACAGTTTATAGTGTGATATGTAATGTGTGTTTTTATATAAATGGATTTGCATTAAACAAATTGTGTTTCGTGACTATCTACAGGCTGCGTATAATGGCGCACTGGTAGATAAATATTGATCAGATCCTGCTAACCATCCCATCTATGATGATGACCTATGGAAACAATGTGCTACAAATGGTGGAGTGTTTGGATGGGGTTCAATGTTAGATCCACAGTACACGACTAGTACACCAAGTACTACAAGATGTACCGGTGCTCCGTCCTCAGGATCTAAAGATATTCAGGTGTGTTTCTTTCTTTTATATCCTAAGAAGTATCACATATCCTTATTTTAGTACATGTTTCAAAAAAAAAAAAAAAAAAAAAAAAAAAAAAAAACTAATATTTAAATATGTTGTGTTGAAGAACTATCCTGATAGCATTCGTGGAGAGTTAAAGGAAGAATTGAAGGAAGAAATGAAAGTGGATCTCAAGGAAGAAATGAAGAATGAACTCAAGGAAGAAATGCGTGAAGATCTCAAAGAAGAAACGCGTGAAGAGCTTAAGGAAGAAATGCGTGCAATAATTCAAGATATGCTCATTATGGTATCAAGAGTCATGTTACCCGCCAACCAGAAACAAAACAAGGTAATGCAAGTCGCCGTACATCTTGAACATCAACCATTACACTTTGTAGAGTTTTAAATCTATTTAGGTCCTCTTAACTTTTATGTAAGACAAAATCTTTAGTTTAGACTTCCTTTTATGTTATCGAAGATCAGATGTTAGATTTCTTTTTAATATGCTTGTTATTTGATTTGGTATGTGTTATTTGATTTGGATATGGATTTTATGACTATCATCACTGTGCTATTTGTTTGTGTGACATCTTGAACAAATGGCAAATAAATTGTATCATTTATTGACTGATTAGCGACATATTCTTTCCTCAAAAGATATTTAAATCGCGACAAATTACAGACGAATTTATTCAAACAAGCTACGAAATGGTGTTGATTTAAGCAACAAATTGTTAGTGACTTTGAGACAATACTTTTAGTGGCGGATTAATGACGCATATTTCCATCTCTAGTAGTGATGGAATAACAACAAAATGGCTGGCAGATTATTAGCAGTGCATTAGTGACCGCTTCGTCATTACTATTAACGACAGAAAGTTTGTCGCTAAGCCGTCACTTTGGTCGAATCAAATTTAATTTAGGTAACTTTAAAAAGGCTCTAGTGAGGGTCTGGAGACCGACAGTTTGTCGTAGAAACTCTAATATTTTTGTCGCTAAACTTGTGACTAAAATTTTGCGAGGCCCTTTTTTGTGACGGAATATATCCGTCACAATTCCATCGTTGAAGGGCTTTAGTGACCGAATAGCGATGCAAACGTCCGTTGCATAACTCAAGGAAGAAATGCGTGAAGATCTCAAAGAAGAAACGCGTGAAGAGCTTAAGGAAGAAATGCGTGCAATAATTCAAGATATGCTCATTATGGTATCAAGAGTCATGTTACCCGCCAACCAGAAACAAAACAAGGTAATGCAAGTGGCCGTACATCTTGAACATCAACCATTACACTTTGTAGAGTTTTAAATCTATTTAGGTCCTCTTAACTTTTATGTTAGACAGAATCTTTAGTTTAGACTTCCTTTTATGTTATCGAAGATCATATGTTAGATTTCTTTTTAATATGCTTGTTATTTGATTTGATATGTGTTATTTGATTTGGATATGGATTTTATGACTATCATCACTGTGCTATTTGTTTGTGTGACATCTTGAACAAATGGCAAATAAATTGTATCATTTATTGACTGATTAGCGACATATTCTTTCCTCAAAAGATATTTAAATCGCGACAAATTATAGACGAATTTGTTCAAACAAGCTACGAAATGGTGTTGATTTAAGCAACAAATTGTTAGTGACTTTGATACAATACTTTTAGTGGCGGATTAACGACGCATATTTCCATCTCTAGTAGTGATGGAATAACAACAAAATGGCTGGCCGATTATTAGCAGTGCATTAGTGACCGCTTCGTCATTACTATTAGCGACAGAAAGTTTGTCGCTAAGCCGTCACTTTGGTCGAATCAAATTTAATTTAGGTAACTTTAAAAAGGCTCTAGTGAGGGTCTGGAGACCGACAGTTTGTCGCAGAAACTCTAATATTTTTGTCGCTAAACTTGTCACTAAAATTTTGCGAGGCCCTTTTTTGTGACGGAATATATCCGTCACAATTCCATCGTTGAAGGGCTTTAGTGACCGAATAGCGATGCAAACGTCCGTTGCTGATACCAGATTTTCTAGTAGTGTGAAGTATATTGTTTACATAAGATGAGTGTAATTTAATGACATGTTTAATAAAAATTGTCATCAACGGAAGAGTTATATAAATGTAACATGTACTTATAGTTGTAATTTTATTTAGTATGAAATTATAGTATTTTTGTTAAGTATATATTTAATCTTATGGTATTTACCACTATTAAATTTATTATTAAATAATAATAAAAAAAATACTTGTAACAATATATTTTGGATATTTGGATACTACTATCATGAACTACTAAACAAGGTGTATTCAATGGGGTGACCAAAAACACATATTGTTTTATTGCATTGTACTGTAGTACATTACACCAAACAAAGATAGCCTAAAGTCGTTTATCACTTCCAACAACAATTGCAATATTAAAAGTAAATATAAATCGCATCATATATAGAATGCTCTATTCACTATTCAACTAACAAAATAGGCGTAGCTAACATAGAGGTCATCATATAAAATAAACAGCATCACCTTTAAGTTGATGGTGTGATGTTTAACTGCAAATTAACATGTAAAATTAACGAAGATATATCTAGAATTGTAAGTAAGAATGGTGATGTAATTTTATTAGTAGTCTTCATACAATTTTATTAGCTGTGTGTTGGCCTAACACTAAGTTTTTGATAGAAAATTCATAGCTGAAAGTCATAATTTTCAAAATTAAAAGGTAAAATTAAAAAATTTTAGTTTTTGTAATTTTGATTGAGCTTAAAAAAGCATATGCATTGCAGTTTGGGAAGGTATGGATTTGTAAATATGTTGTGTGGGTCGTAACTACATGTTGGTCTAACATAGATACTTAGATAGCCAAATTGTAAGAAAAAATTTATTCAGGAGAGGATCTTAAGATGGATGAGAGAAACTAACCTGATCAACAAATTAAAGGATTTCAAGTTGGACTCAAAAGATTAAAAAATCTGCACAAATCAAATTTGAAAATTATCATCTTTGGTATCTCTAGGATCGTTGGCATCATTAGGAGATGCATGGACTTCAATGAGATGTTTGGCTATATTTAGCATAGAATAACCAAATGTTGCTCAGTAATAGCATGTTGTGAAGTTCAATATATCAACTCAAATATTGTTAATTACCTTGTCTTGGCTAACATCCTAATATCTTTCACAACAAAGATCAAGTAAACTTTGAGAGAATTTTTTTGGTAAAGGGGAATAATCCTGTACCCCGGTAAATTGACTTTGAGAGAATTTTAGTCTGCAAATCAATGTTATCTCGTGCAAGTATGCAATGCCAAGATGCCGTTAGTTCATAGTAATGCATATACAAAAATAAAATATTGCACTTCGTAGCAATTTAAAGTACCTTAAGATCATCATAACGCCCTGAAGGAGGGTTTGCAGCTGCATGCACAGAGGTTCTAGAATTGAGAACAGTTTTTATTCATGCTTTTGCAATGGATATTGTTTGTTACTACATGGCTTCATGTATAGCAACCCTAAATAACATAATTGTAAATATGTCTACATTTCCATGATAATGTAAAAGAAAGAGAACATATTGGTTTAACCTAACCTGTCCTCTGGTCTCATTCTGTCAAATTCATCTATGTACACAACACCTCCATCGGCCAAAAACATGGA
>LBNU01012591.1:14550-32096 GCA_014162995.1 Artemisia annua | reverse complement strand
CGTAGTTTTAGGGTTGTGAGAAGAGTTAGGATTGCTTTGTAAATCGTACCTTTGCGAGGGTTAGGGTTCCCTCTATTTATAGGCATGTAACCGATAAGGTTACTTGTTCCTTACTCTACGGCGTATCCACCGATATCGGATATCGCTAGTGAATATCTTCTTTATTTAGAAGATATCCCTTTATCCGTTCCATAAATACGTTTTGGGCTTGGGCCTTATGGGCCGAAGCCATCCGGTTGGTAGTCAAACTGATATGAAGCTGGGCCGCGCGTAGCGGGCTTAAGTATTTGTATTGTTTACTAATCGGGTCCGCGACCCGGTGTAGACTATACGTCATCAAAAGGTGACCTTGGGGAGTTTGTTACCACATGCGAGAGGTCTCAAGTTCGCGTCTATCCGTGGGTGTTTTCCTTCAAGGTGGAATATGTGGTGTTCTGCCCTGTAGATGTGTCGATTTGAGGCTAGCAGGGAATACTTTATGGGTATGTACTGTGGAATAGAATCACTAATTATTATACAAAATTGGCAGAAACTACCTTCTGGATAAATATTGTAGAATCGAAAAGCTAACTTAATATTTTACTTACTCGCCGTCTAAAAAAAACACACGTAACACGTTAGACCTGATTTCTTAAATTAAAAGAAGAGGCATGCTAAGGCCACATAAAATTTACAAAAAAAATCCTCACTCGCTGACATGTCAACGAGTGAAGATGTCAACGAGTAGGAATTTTTTGTGTAAACTTTATATTGATGTAGCAAAATTGTTAAAAGAAAAGCAAAACACCCGAACACAAGCAAAGTGTCAAACAAACACAACTCTACAACCTCCACCTCAAGTCCTCAACCCCAACCCTACCACAATCCCACACGCATCAAACACTTGTGCAATCCAAACCACAATTTATACGGAGTTAGTTAGCCGCATCCGGAACTCAAACCACAATTAAACCAAATTTAATCCAAACACGAATATAAAACACATTTCACATCCATTTCATCACATCTCTCTTTCAATCTCTCTCACACACACCAAACCCTTAAAAAAAAAAAAAGTTACCGGAATCCGTCGACGGTGATCGTCGGATTTCGAGTAAAGATGATGAAGCTTACTTCTGCCACCGTCGTCGCTTCCCTCGTCGCTGCTTCTACTGCGGCGTTATCCTCCGTCAAGGTACATTCATTTTCCGTCAGTTATATAAATTGAGGGGGGTTAATTCTATGTAGTTAATTACATTGATTTTTCTACTGGTTTTGAATTATAGGGCTTTGTTGTTTTTGTACTAGGGGGGGGGGGGGTTGTTTCGGCTTATGGGCATGTTTGGCTAAGCTTATGAAACATAAGCTCATTTGGGCTTATTAAATATAAGCCCAAATGTGTTTATGTTTCATAAGCTTAGCCAAACAGGCCCTATATGTGGGCTTATGAGCTTATTTGATTTCGGCTTGTATAACATAAGTCCCAATTTTTTTGCTTATTTTGAGACTTTATTACGATATGATAAACTTATATAAGCCCGTAAGTCTTAATATAAGCCACAAACTTGAGGCTTGTGTTATATAAGCCGAAATCAAATAAGCTTATAATAAGCCCACATATAAGCCGAAACAAACACCCCCTAAGTATTAGGAGATGAAAAGTTGTTGATGTGATTCCATCCCAAAAACAAAACACACAGTTTAAGAAAAACATAATTATTACTGTTTTATCTCGGTTACCTTTTGCAAAATGACAGTTTTACCCTTAACTAATTAAATAAAGTCTTCTTTAAAGTTTGTAATAAGAAAAAAGAATCATGAACTATTAACTTGGGACGGAGGGAGTATATCTCTAAAGTTTTGAAATTTGGGAGGCAATAAATGTTACGGACATGTATTGATCAAACACTCTCTTCACTGTAAAGCCACGTACGTAGCTGCATTTGTCTTCAAGCTCTTGTTTAGTTGGATAGTTAATTAGTTGAAGGTGAATGTAATTATTAATGTGGTTTTATAGGGATTGAGAGTGTTTGATTAAGTGTTTGTTGGTTACAGTGAGTGTCCTCAAATTTATAATAGTACGGGTTAATCAAGTTCATGAAAGTTAATTAGTTAGCGATTTGTTGTGTTATGATTAGGTTTATTAAGGTTGTAGTCACATCATTTTTTCTAAATTTTAGGGTTCAATTGGTCCAATGTTTGTTGTAAAAGATGAACAGATTGGTGGTGGTTTTACAGAAATTAGAAGGATTAAACAATTTTCGGTTTTATAGAAGTTAAGTTTAATCAAGTAGTTTTTGCAGTAGAAATAAATGAATTATTGATGTGATTTTCCAGGATTTAAGAGGGAGAATGGATGGTGAAACATGTGTAGCGAAAGATAAATTTGCACCAAGATTCGATGGATTAAGGTTCATTGAGACATTGGTGACAGCCCACAAGTGAGGGTGATACAGGTTTCAAATTTATATGCTTGAGTTTCATGCCAAAGTTGCAGTTTATATCGTTTCTTGTTTCATTTATGAAGGGAGTAATTCGTTGTACGGTTGTAACATTTTGACTTGGTGTGATGTAGGTGGATTCTATTTTTCCTATTTGAGTCTAAGATCCCAATTGATGGGCGCCAATTGTATTATTATTTGAGCATGATACATTATGAACATATATTTATTCAATTGAACTATTGATTCAGAAATTGCTTTGCTTGTTTTATGTCTAAAGGGAGTAACTGATTGTACCGTTGTGACATTTTGATTTTAACAAGCATGCATCTTCTTGATACGATTACGTATGTTGAGACAATGAGACCCTTTGAAATCTCTCTTTTATGTGCTTGGCTTCCTTGGCATTGCATTTATGAAGTATGTTGCTCTTTTCTGTTCACCTTTTCGAGTCGTGGATAATCAATTTTATTGTCTTGCTCTAGTTAGTGAAGTTGCTATCTGACTCGTTATTTCGGCTTCAATAACAAGTCCAAGAATAGCTGATATAGATAATAGAATGGTCAGGGTAGCTGATTATATATGCCTTATTATGCTACGCCATAGTTACATCTCAAAATTTGTACGAGTCACTTAAAAAGAGCATTGACAAAGTGTGGCATGGGGTTCACAGATATAAGTATGTAACTTATGATGTCTGCTTCTGTCTTGTTAATGGCAACATAGATGAATCATCTTAGCAAACTTTTTTTTTTCAATGATTTTTACCTTAAAGAATTCAGTTGAAGAGGTCTTTTTATGCCAGGTTTCTTACTCGAATGATTCTCCAATGTTTTATAGTAAAATCAGCATAAGAAGGTGCAGGGTATGTAAAACATATGTAACCGCATCACGCTATTTGACCTGGAAGGAATTAGAAGTCTCCCTGAGTATTTGACCTGGAACCCAAATTGTCTATCCCACCTGTTTCTTATAGCTATGTGAAACCCAACTGAGAATGTGTGATGCGTTAGCAGAGTATTAGAAGTTTGCTATGATGGCATATGTATATCTTTTGGAACTTGTTTCAGATTGCAAGTTTGACGCAAACAAACATGAACCTAGACGCTAACAGATACATATCTATATACAGTATATATCCTTTTTCATCAGCACAATACCTTTCTTTAGACTTGGATTTAGAGGTCATAGTAATTAAGTTATATTAAACCATACTTTAGTACGATTGTACCATGATGGAATAGTTTACTACTGCCTGAGTTACTCTTGTAATATAAACAGATATGTTAATATGTCAATAAAACTTTTGATACATTATACAATTAACAAAAAAAAAAAAAAAAAAAAAAAAACATGAGAACTATTTATAGAAAAATTGTATGTATCACGCTACCCTATTTCATCTTCAGAAAAATTAAATTTGAACTCATAATTAATAATTAAAACATAAATCAACAAACATTGAAAATCTAATCAAAAGGTATGATGATGGTTTAATTCCATTCAAGTCTAATGATTCGTTAATTGGAATAAAAAAACATGAATTAAAGCTGCTAAAATATTCAAAATGTTCCTTCCTTCCTCATATTAATTTCTTGTGTTCTTCACTTTTCACATAGTCCCTTAAATAATTCGTTTTGTAGCAACTCGGTTCGACTTGAGATGCTCTGTTGTAACACCTCGAGTTTGGGTTCGAGTACACGAAATAGCTTTAGGTCTTGGATCGGGTTTTAGATACACGAAATAGCTACTTAGACAGACTTACATGTTTCCACTTGACATTGTAACTTTGTAAAGTAACTCAAAAGCCACTAAAAAGAAAAACACAAGTCTACTATCCCACATCAAATACCCATCACTCATTTCTTCATCTACAATTATTCTCTTCTTTTGAAATATTTTAAATCATTGTCACTCAAAATAGTACAAAGCAACATATGAAAACACACACCATTTGTTTGCACCACTTTAGAAATATAGTCCAAAACAGTAACCATCCAAATGCAACAAGCTTATCTTTGAATACTACCACCACATTTAATCACCATCTCACCACCATTACCAATGGACCATATCACCACCCTCCTCTACATATCCGCCATTCTCGTACTCCTCTTTCCGACCATATCATCCATTGGTATCAACTACGGCCAAATAGCCAACAATCTCCCATCACCAGATAAAGTCGTTCCATTAGTAAAATCCATTGGTGCTAGCAAAGTAAAACTTTATGATGCTGATCCTAAAGTCCTTACAGCCTTTGCAAACACAAACATCGAGTTCATTATTGGAATAGGTAATGAGTACTTATCGAAACTACAAGATCCTGATGTTGCTCAAGCATGGGTCAAAACCAACGTCCAAGCTTACCTTCCTGATACTAAAATCACTTCCATTGCTGTCGGGAATGAAGTTTTGACGCTTAATGATGCGTCTCTATCTGGATGCTTACTTCCGGCTATGGAGAGTATACATACTGCTTTGATTAACGTTAAGCTAGACAGGAAAGTTACTGTTACTACTCCACATTCTCTTGCTGTTCTTGAAACCTCGTATCCACCTTCATCAGGAGCATTTAAGAAAGACTTAGTTGACTGTCTTACTCCAATCTTGGATTTTCTTTCGAAGACTTGTTCACCTTTTCTTATCAATGCTTATCCGTTCTTTGCGTACAAAGGTAATAAATATAAATGTAATCCTGTAAGCTTTGTGTTGTGCTATATAGTTTTCTACTTTCGCTTTTATGTATCCTGCATATTGTACATTTGTACTATTTTTTATGAAATAAGTCACTACAGTTATGGTGACCCATTGCAATTGAATAGGTCAGTATGCGTGAAAAAAAATGAGAGTAGAAAACTATACGAGTCAACTGAGTGTGTCAATAAGTATCATAACATAATTCTATATATTGTTAGGTAATCCGAAGGAAGTGTCGCTAGATTTCGTTCTGTTTCAGCCCAATGCGGGAATAGTTGATTCAGGCAACAACTTGCATTACGACAACATGTTGTTTGCCCAAATTGATGCTGTGTATGCAGCTCTAGGTTCCTTAGGCTACAAGCAACTTCCAGTTCAGATATCAGAAACCGGGTGGCCATCCAAGGGAGACGATGACGAAGTTGGTGCGTCACCAGAAAATGCTAAAAAGTATAACGGAAATTTGTTTAAGGTGGTGAGTCAGAAAAAAGGAACACCTGCAATGCCGGATTCCGATTTGAATATTTTTGTGTTTGCATTGTTTAATGAGAATTTGAAGCCTGGGCCAACTTCTGAAAGGAACTATGGTTTGTTTAAGCCTGATGGTACTCCAGCTTACAATCTCGGGTTTTCTGGCATTTCAAGTGGCGGTAATTCCGGACATAATAACTCTGGATCGATTGCCCCGCCATTTATTTTGACGCCGGAGAACCCATCCAATGGGTACATGTCGATCTCGTCCGCTGTAAGGTTTTTTTTNCTTTTTACACCTTTTATAAAGTTTGCTTGTCATGAACTTTAAGTTATGTTGGTAAGTTGGCCACCCATCAACCATGTGAAATGTATACAGAGTTAATTAGAATAAACAATTAGGGGTGTTCAGATAAACGGCAACAAGTTGGTCGGTTTCATCAGTTTAGACTAGCCACTAGTCTAAACCATGAAACCTGCCAAACTAAAATGGTTCTAGATGTCTAGGCGATATGGAGGTTTATCTTCCAAATATGCTGAACTGGGCCGTGAACACCCCTAGCTAGAATAGAAACTCACATTACATAGGTATATCGAACTTAAATAGAACTATTAAGAATCTAATGGTCTAAGAATTAAAGCAATGACTACATCTTTTTTTGTTTTTCAGGAAAGATTTGTTTGGAGCATGAGAATCAGCATAATATCATTACTGGCGATTTTATTGGGGTTCCATGTTTGATTGTTAAAAAATGTTATTTTTATTCATCTGTTTATTTATTATAAACAATGAGAGCATCGAATAAAGAGGCACAGCAGAAGAATATTTAAAGATGCAAAAGAAGAGTAGAAAAGTTGAACATGAGTATTTCTTTATCTCTTCCTAGAAGTCTAATGTTAGCATCAGAAGGTAGAAAGATTCGTTATTGCAATTTTTTTTATATGTATTAGGTTTTTTGCATATTCATGTAATGTTGTTCAATACACTAGAAAAAAATGTTCAATCAAAGATGCAGGCGCGCGAAGTAAACGATGTGCAGTTGTTCAGACCATGATAATGTTCTACTTTCCGAATGGTCAAATCCACTAACAAACTTGCCATTTCTGGCATAATACAGACCTAAAAAAGGGTTTGGATTCGACAATCGACACTGCTTCCAACAGATAGAATGGGAGATGACGTCGCGTAACAACATTGACACATGGAACCTTGATGAGACATAAGCCATTCTAATTTCTAAATGATTAACAAACCAAAACATAGAACATGATTTATGAACTTACAAAGCTGCCTAAAAACAGCACCGCCAAATGCAAAAACAAATACAAATAAATAATAATAAACGGTACCCAATCCCGTCTTCCACAGGGTATGGAGCAGGTGAGATGTGGACGGCCTTGCCCCTACCCTCGCCTCTATCTCCAAATGAGAGGGGAGTTTTCCAACTGATTGTTGAAAAAAACAGATACAGAATCTGAAGAATAAGCCAAGCATGTTGAACAGCCATCTTTACAGCCTGACAACAGGAACTACAGAAAACAACATACGTTCTCAGATTCAAAAGTAATATTCATATTATCAACAAACAGTCAATAATCCCAACGGGTTTGAAAGCTCTGCGTAACATCCATCTAACGAGTTCTCTAAACTACCTTGCACAATTATGATTACAAGCTCTAGTTAAGAATCCTGAATACATTCACAATACATCACTATTGCTCTATCCTTCCTATATTGAATATATGATATGATGATACCTAATGCTACAATACAACAATCCTTTACTCCTAACATTGTTCACATACTTACACTAAAGAGTCAAATCCAAGTCACGGTAGTTGAAGGATGTTTTATGTTTCCAAAGATGTTATGACCCCGTTTCATCCGAGCTAGCAGAGGCCTCGTTTGGACCTGATGTTCCTTCTTGCATTTCTTCATCACTAAACTCACTTTCTTCACTGGATTCAGAAGATGAATCAGAATCATCACTAACAACTTCAGCCTTTCGTCTCCTTCTAACATCCTTGACTCTTCTTTGAAGGCGCCGCTGCTTTCTTGCTTTTCGCTTACCCTTTGGGTAGTCATTGGTATCTTCCTTAGAGTTTCTGTCAGTGCTATACTCATCTTCTGATTCAAGATTCTGTGTATCAGATTCAGGCTTGCGTCTCTTCCTCCCTGCATTGGTCTGCAACACAAGTATTAAAACATAATGAATTTATTTTAAAGATGGGGATTAATACGTAAAGCAATTCATGTTTATAATAGACATACCTTAGGACCACGATCAATTAGTCTGGACCATTCACTCCGGTTCCTCAGGCAATCAAGAACAGCTTGTGAGTGACTTGAATAAGCATAACGCTCACCATTATGCTTACGCAGATTAGGCCAGTGCTGAGAAAATGAGTAGATTATCATTAGTGCATACAAATTGAATAAACAATAAAAGAATAAAAATCTATTGAAGAATTATACCGGCAAAACTTCATTGCAGAGTTCTTCATATGTCATCCGCTTTCCTTTACTCATAATTTCAGCAAGCAAGGCTGGAGTAGAAAAAAGAAGCCATGTCAAAAGCATATAATCTATTCCATCAGATAGCAACATTTAACAAGGGGGTGTTTGGATGTGCATTTAAAAAATGATTATCTGATATCAAATAATCGGGTGTAATAATCAGATAATAAGATGTTAGACAAAGTTTGATTATGTATGAAATTTATAAATAAAACGACAAAAAACCAACATTTTTGTGAAAAGAATTGGAAATAGAATAGGTTGAAGAAAGGGCACAGATAAGTAGGTCTATTTTACCCTTAGATAATAGCTTTGTTGCAGCTGGCTATGAAACTGATTATCCAAAAATGGTTATTTAATCCCTGAATAATCAAATAATCAGAAGCAGAACCGGTTGCCCATATAAAAATCTAAACACCCCTAAGAACAATGCAAAATTTGATTCTGTTATGCAGACAGACCTGGTAGAGTACGATGGGTAACTGCACCAGTTTCATCATCAGAAGTTTGATTATGTTCAGTTGAGGAGGATCGACCACTGCTTGCTGTTGTTGAGCCAGGAGGGTGCACCACTTTGGCTGATCCATTTTTCCCATGGTCATGTTTCCTTGAGTTGGGCAGAGAAGATGATCTATCCACCTTTTTTGCTCTATCAAACTCATGAGAATTGCTCGGCCCATTATTTGCTGAATCCTTGTTTCTCTTTCTAGAGACCTATAAAAAAATTTCAATGTTATATCAGTCTACACCTACAAAGTCTAGATACATGCCCAAAAAGATATAAGGTCAACAAAACTTACCAAGCCATTATCCTTCCCTAAAGAGGTAGAAGATCGTTTCAATAATGTGCTTGTAGATGTAGGAGAATTTAGCTGAGGCAAGCTGCCAGCATTGCGCATTCTTGGCACCCGAGGAACTCTTGGAGAGCTATTGAGCTCTTGATGAAGAAGTAAAGCAAGCTGAAAGGGAAATATACTAGTTAACAAAAACATCATCTAAAACGGTTATTTGAATTAAAAAAAAAAAAAAAAACCAGCCATTCGAAAAGAAAAAAGTTTAAAACAGTCCATCTTGATTCATACATACCTCTTCATCACTTAAGGCTGCAGGTGTGTTGGTAGATGCAGGGGGCTGAACATGTGGCGGATGATGCTTTGGTGCAAGGTGTCTATTTAACTGACTGATCTTATCGCCTCTCACTGATAATTCTGAATTGGCAGAGTCACCGGATTCTGGAGTAGCAGCGGTCTTCGGTACCGAAGAGGTTTTAGAGGATGATACGACTGAAGGTTCCTTTATATCAGCAGAGTTCTTCTTGGAAACATGAGCATGTGAGGACTTGCTCAAATGTGACGATTTCAGGGCAGACATAGAAGATGATTTTGGAAGGTCTTTCGCTGGTTTTTTAGCCTTCTCGGAAGCATCTCCATTCCGGGGAAGATCGCTTGAAGTATTGTCTTTTTTTCTCTTACTATCAGTGTCGGGATCTCTCGCCTTATCTGGAACAGATGGTTTGGATGAACTTGAAGAAGGTTTTCCAGCAGAAGATTTTGCAACTGTTGATGCCATCACTTTACGTTGATTAGAAGCTCTCGAAGGACTCCTAACTGTTCCATGTGATCTGGATTGGGCTTCTAGTGGTCTTTCTGAACCCCTCTTGTGTCCTTTAGGCTGAATAGGTGGTTCATCAGGTTCATCTGCTTTACTATCATTGTGTGGTAGGTTTTTGTCAGCTTTTTGCACCTTCCGTGATACTGTATCGTTCTTTGGTTCGAGACTTGCGGATGAAGGATTTTTGGAAATTCTTGTATCTTGGATTAAGGTCTTGGAACCATCTAATTTTGGATCACTATTAGAAAGTTTTCGAGAAATGGAAGTCTTTTCAGGATGATTATTATCTACTGGTTTTGGTCCAGCTGGCTTATCGAGTTTGACATTTGGGGGTGGGTCCACTTTTTCCAGTTTGTTTGTATCAGACTGAATTCCATTACTTTTACTGTAACTTCTACCATTGTCATTTGCACCATCAACAATATCATGGCCAGCCTAAAAAGGAAATTAAAACAGCATTACTGCTAAAAGCACATCAATATATAATGATACTTTGATAGTTAGAGAAGTCAAGAGCTTAAAATTAACTTGAAAGATTAAAAACTATTGCTATTTTTCATGCTTAATCCAAGTAGAGTACTGATAGTAGAAATAACAATCAAGCTATCACATAACTATATTTATCATGCACCATGCACCGTATCTAAAAATGGAGATGATCCCCATAATATGCTTCTTTTTAACTTCTTGGACACATCTATGCTTATTCTGAAATGTTTTTCCAAAACTACGCTTTTGAATAAAATAAAACAAAAAGGACACCAAATAAGAGATCATCTCTCCTCTATTCTTTCTCTTTCTTCTCCATTTTTTTTAAAACAAAACCCTAAGTCCCCATTTAACTCAAGAAGGTAGTGGCTCCCATGCCCGCTCTCTAGCAATGGTACACAATATCATATTGTCACATTTAAACACTAGAATCTAGATATCATATTTTATTCAGATCTCATTGTCAACTTCTATTACAAATTAAGCAAACTGAAAATTTCCACTCTTCATGTGGTAGTTGGTGAAGTCATAGCCAAAGCACGCTACCGACTTGTTAAGCATTATATCCACCCAATATTAGCCATCGAAAAATCATAGATAGATATGCAACTACAGAGTTTATATGACGTCTCCCTCTTCTTTCTACCTTCTTTATTAGTAGTCACATGTTTAAAGTTGTCTTAACATTCATTTACATGGTTACAGAGTGTAAACTAATCCCAAGCAGACAGCCTAGGAGACTTGTAATTATTATGATTTGATAAAACAATTGAACTTACATATACTGCTACAGCTTTTGTAAATGTCAAAAACGCCCATAAACTTACAAACAAGAAACGATAGACTCTTAAGTTTTCTAGGAAATACTAATTGTGTGTCCCACGGGCGTAATTCTAATAGCATTTCAAGGTTTTATCTGGCTAATACTGGCTTAAATAGATACAATGTACCGAGTCCTACCACACCAGAACATCAACTTAGCTAGGCTCTCTCAAAAGATTGATGAATCCCTCAGTCACAGATTCCTCACATGTTACAGTCATATTGGCACACTATAAAGTTGAATGAGAAAATAAAGCTAGACAAACAGGAACATCCTATGATAAAACCTGTAAGTTTAGATGTGTGTTTTCCGGTGGTTATGCAACAATAAGTAACCATAATCAGACAATTATATCTAATATGCACTCCTGAAGTTGGGATATTCAGTTAACTAGTAAATAGTAATTCGAGTGTCAGGAAACGTATATTATTTGAGCTCTAGGTTGGTAAGATGGCTCCTATGCTTAAAACAGATGAGCTCTTGGACATTTGTAGATAAAAATTACATACCTCATGCTTGGTGGAACTGGTTTCCACAGAATTGTGCATTGATGATGATGCCATGCCTGGCTCTGTCCGAGGAGAAATTACAGCAATTGGAGTAGCTTGATTTTGATCATTTTCTTCCATTTGTTTTGCTTCTCTTAATGGGTCTAATCTTGTATCATCTACGTTCTCTAAAGGCTGTCCACTAGAAGAGGGTTTGTTATTATCAAGGCAATCGTCTGATTTATCCTCAGCCTGCACATCCACTCTTAAACTTTCATGTCTGCGACTTTGCTTATCGTTCTTGGAAACCTTAAGATCTTTATCTTCGTTTGATTCTGATGGTTTTGCATCACTTGACGTGGTGGTCACTAGTATTATAGTAAAGTACACACGTATTATTAAGCATGACTTCGTAATAGGTTATCTATTAGCAATTGCAGAGTCATAAAGGCTACTCACAATCGCCCAATTTGCAACACATAATCTACCAAGACAAGAAACAAAAAATTAAAAAGATACAAATAATACCTGATTCAAACAGATGCCGATCCTTCTTAGAATCCTCTTCTTTTTCCACGGGTTTAACATTTTTCTTCCTGTTTGGGTCCCTAAAACCCTTGGAACCATCTTTCTTTCGGCTGCCTGAATAAATCACAATCGGCTTCATTAAACTCCTCTCCTTTTTCACAACACTCACATTATGTCTACCTTCATAACTCTCAACCTCTTGTGTCTTCGTATCAATACTAGGCGTGCCCATACCCAACAGACCTCCTCCATTAACCTGAGCTGGTACACCAACATTCTCCTTCGACAATGAAAACAACGCATCTGCCCCATTACTAGTACGGTTTTCAATGTCTTTTTCATCTTTATCATCATCGTCATCACGGTTCTCGTCCCAACAAGGAAACTCCCTATACTGATGATTAAACTTCTTCGGAACATACCCTTTACACTTCCAAAGCTCGGGACTAAAAATTGACGACACCCCACTAAACAGCTCCCTATCACCACCCGGAACACCCTGCACATGCACCCTTTTCTCAATAGGCACCTCCGTCAAAACCTGATACAAATTCTGATTGACCCCGCCCATCGGATACGGATTATCCATACACAAAGTTTTCGTCGGCAACTCAACTAACAACTGCGCAACTTCAGTTTCTTCACTCTCGTTCCTAAGCTTCTTACTCTTACACTTATCACACGTAAACATATTCTCACTTTTAACATAACTCGAACACCTCGTATGCACCCAAACACCACATTCATCGCAATCAACCATTTCCTCCCCATCATCAAAATCAACTCCACAAACACAATCCACCACCCATGACTCATCTCCCCAGTCATCCGCCGATATCGTCGGCAAACGATTCGATCGGCTCTTCATACCTAACCCTAAAAAAACCTTATAAAAACCCTAAAAAGTACTAAAACACACTAAACTAAAAAAACCCCACTAACCCATTAACCAATTCACTACCAAATTCAATAAAGCAAGTGATTTCTATCTAATTGGCCAAAAGGGTATCCTAAAAAGATGAAATTATAACAAAAACAGTAAATTTAAAAGTTTTTACCGTTGAAATTACCTGTTTTTTGAGGGTAAATGATCTTTAAGTGATGAATTGTTGAATTTGATGGTTAAATTGTGTGATTGATTGGTTAAAGATGGTGAATTTGATATGGGGATAGTGTCTTCTTCTGTGGACGTCAAAGTTAGAGCCGGAATTGTGATTAATATAAAGAATTTAGAATAAGGAAAAGGGGTTATGAAAATGAAAATGAGTATTTTTTTTATGGGTCAAGATTTGGGCTTTTATAAAATAATTTGAGCCCAAACATTAGGTGTGAAAGAAGTTCACGTATTATTAAAAAAAAAACAAAAAAATACAAGGAATTAAGGAAAGTATATCAAAGTTTAAGACATTGAGGATGTGATTTTTTGAATGAAAAATGGTTAGGAGACCTACTTCACATGACTAATATTGTGCCTAACCAATTTAATGTTTGACAAGTGGAATACACAATTTCTCACTCATAATTTTTACCCTTGATCTTGCCACATGTCATCATCTCTTTTTTAGGCACAAGTTTAGGCATATGAATTAGTCATGCCAATCAATACTCTTTTTGAATATATTGCACGTGGGTACATGCTTTGATTTCATCAAACTCGAAAATCAGGTAATATCTTCAAGCACCTAAAGTTCTATATTACTTTTAAATTCTGGCAGAAATGTTCACTAAGTCATTTCATGACTTTTCATCTTTGATAAAATCTATCTTCACATAGATTTACCAAACCAAAGATTCTTGTTTTCTTTGAACGTCCAGTGTAAAGGATTGCATCAAAACCTACTTTGAACTTTCATTTTGAATGGATTGCATTAAAGTATTAAGATTATCTTTGAACCTCTATCCCTTGATAGATTAAGCCAAAACATATCACGTGTAGCTTAAATGCTATGTTTGGCGCGGAGCTTTTTGGAGCGGTGAGCAATGAGCTTTTTGATTTTTATTGTTCGTTTGGCAAAGGAGTGGTGAGCTTTGCTATTTTTTAGGAATGCTCATTTTTTCCAATGCTTCTTTAAGAAGCGGTGAGCTATGAGCTGTGACCACTGTTCACAGCTACTGCTTACAGCTCACTGCTACTGCTCACTGATACTTTTACCAAACACACCCAAAAGCTTCCTTTTGAACATTTCTTTTACTTCACCGATTCCTTTTTTGGAGAATCCATAAAGTATGATCACCACTTGATCAGACCAGATAGATTGTTTGATGCTTATAGAAACCATTAATTGCGATAAATCTAAGTTTTACCAAAATTTATTAATTACAAGTTTTAAAACAGAAATTACCAGATATATTAAATTTCAGAAATATGTTTTAAGCCAAAAACATAATAAGAAAAATTTAAAATAAGCCCGAAAGCAGGCAACAAGTTTAAAAATTGCATAAATTTAAATGTTTTAAAATCCTATATCCCAAAATCCTTATGCACGAACGTCGTCATCATCTTCTGTGTGGAAAACTAGAAGGGGGTTGAATAGTTTTACGTCCTTTTAATTTACAAAACTTTGGTTATCAAAAACTTCGATTCTAGCTTTATGTGATCTCAACTTACTTGCACAATTATAAACAACTATATCTACAAGAGTATATAATGACAAGTATGTAAATAAACACGTAAAGAGATAAAGTTAGAAAGATAGCACCGTGAGACAAAGGATTTATAGTGGTTCGGCTACGAATCTCCTCTTCGTCCTACTCCACTCCCCGAGCACCTAACTCGGGAGTTTTCTTCACTATGTCAACAAGCTCCCTTATGGCGGAGAAAACCTTACACAACTTTTGCTTACACCAATTTACGACACTAAGCTAAATGTCGGGTTCTAATTCTAGCTAGAACCAATCTCACACCACTACACAACTTAGCACGACTTCTACACAACTTATACACTCCACAACTTCTTCACTACTTCACACCACTTCACTACTTCACTACTTCTTCTTCTTTACACAACTTCTATTCACAACTAACACACCTAGATCTATCTAATTACAAGCACACCACACCTTCACAAATGATATACACAATATACACTACTAATCTACAATACTTCTTAAACTTGATGTTAAAAGAGTATTCTTCTCTTGCACTTTGGATGAGGATGGATGAGGAGGGATTGAATCACTTGAAACAAGGATTAATAATCTTATGATCAAAGGGTTTTGAAAGATATTTAGAGAGGATTTGATCTGAAAATTTTAGTGCAAAAGGTGAGGAAAAATACCAGGTTTGAGGTGGTATTTATAGGCAAAGAATTCTGACACAGGGAGCGTGCCGGCCCCCTTAAATGGAGGCCAGCCCCCTTAAAATTAAGGGGGGCGCCCCTTATAATTAAGGGGGCCGCCCACCTGTAACGGCCAGATTTCTTGTCTTTTTCTGGGGAAAGTTTATTTGGTGAAAAACTAACTGATTTTGGTTAAAAATTTGAATTCATATATTTAGTATGATTTAAACATTTTCCTTTATTACCAAAAGTGTTTTTCTAAAAATATAAAATATGTTTATATTATTTAATAAGCTTTGTAATAATTAATTAAATACCCCTTTGATCATGAAATGTATTAAGCACTTGTTTATTCATACCTTAAGTGATTTAGTTGGATAAAATGATATAAACTAACTTAATACTTGTTTACGTAGTAATCTTACGTTTAATGATTTTACATTTTGTGATCGTCAAAACTTAGAGATATCGAAAAATATAAATAATGTTTTTATGCATTATTTATATCAACAATCTCCCCCTTTTTGATGATTACAAAATCTAAACTCATTAAAACAAAAATTAGTATATATACAAGTAAATTGTGAGTTTATATCAATTCTCCCCCTTTTGGTTAGCATCAAAAAGGTTATCCCGATTAGCTTGGAGCTCCCTCTTGACGAATACTCCCCTCGTTTTGAGGTCATAAAAGAAATCGAGATATGGAATGCTTGCAAAAATATTTATGGCACAAACAATATATATATATATATATATATATATATATATATATATATATATATATATATATATATATATATATATATATATATATATATATATATATATATATATATATATATATATATAGAATCTGGATCGGTTGAGAAGGTTTTTAGATTGAGAAGGGTGAGAAACATTCTTGACCATTAATCACATTAAATCAACTTAAGGGCATGATCGGCATCTAAAATTTGTATTATCTTTCTCATTAACTACATTAATGAATGAATTCATTTACTTCTTTTCATTTTAATATCTATAGCTGTTATATATTAGTGTGAAATGGTATACTAGTTTATTTTTAATTTTTTCTTTCTTCGTTTGAAAGCAATAACATTTTGATTTATATTTTATAAACCTTTAACTTTGTTATTAGCTAACTCTTTTTAACCACTGATTCATATAATTGTTTATGATTCAATTGTTTATAGTTTTTTATTGGGCTCTAATCAAAAAAGATAACATGAAATTTTATATTCGTACACATAAATCGTTTGTGAATCATTGTTATGTTATTATACAATGATTCATTTTTTTTTTATATTCTTTTATTTCTTTTTTTTTCAAATTATTGAATCATTAGTATATGAATAGTCAATGATTCAACTAAAACAACACTTGTGTAATGTTAATTTATTCATCCATACGTGATTCAAAATAAGTCTTGTAATGATTCACTAATTTAATCAAATGATGTTTACTAACCCCATTTTGATTCATTTACTTGAAGAATCAAAATATAAAAAGAAAAACGACGCCCACTTCATTATATGATTCACTATCCCGAAAAACACACACATTATTTTAAGTGATTCGCTATATATAACTATCATTTAATGATTCAAAACGCAAATGATAACGTATTGGTGTACCAAAAAACAAGCATACGAAAACATTAAAAACCAAATACGTTAAATAAAATTTTTTCTTGTTGTCTGTTGTCTTTTTGGATACATGGTTATTGGAATCATTATACTTGTTGATACAAAAGTTGGGCGTGGCTTGACTTGAGTACCAATTCGGGTAGAGTTGCTTGAGACCTGCGCACTAAGAAAACAACAAACACCGTTAGGCTTATCGAGGGATTGTCTCCCCCGATTATCCTCCGGCGTGAGAGTAAGTAATCGTGTTTTGGGTTAAGGCTTGTAGATTAGGGTTTTAGTATCGTACCTTTAGAGGGCTGAGGAGACCTCTATTTATACACACGAAACCCTAGTTGGTTTCGTGTTCCCCAATCTTCGGTATCCGATATCTATCAATAATAATAGAAGATATCGCATACCGGATAAGTGCCCATAACCGGGCTTGGGCCTGCATGGGCCTAGGCGTTAACTAAATAGTCCACTCGTGGTGGGCTTTAAGTATAATTATGTATTCGCAGGCCTCACGGACTGCAAATATCGTTGTAATGGCCCATTTGTGATGGGCTTGCGTATTGGATGGGTGCATGACCCGAAT
>LBNU01012589.1:18695-30396 GCA_014162995.1 Artemisia annua | reverse complement strand
ACTTATGTATTTCTCGAATGATTGAACGGAAATCCTGCCAGGGTCAACATCAAACAGCCCTGACAGCAGGTCACTTCGGTGATTCCTTGTGGATTACGCTTAGTGTTTACGATGGTCCCATATGGTCTACAATCGTGGGGTGATCTCCAGCGACTCACCTAATCGTGGGTATACTTATGTATGTCTGTGTAAGCCCTCTAGGGGGTATCCGATTAGGAACGGCCTTGGTAAGGATTAGAAGGAGTCTTCACACTATGCTGTCGACAAATTCTAATTCCGAACCTGTAAGTACCGGATGTATTATTGCTAACTGTTTCAATGCAGGTACAACAACCATCTTGAGCACCAGCTTCCACATGCTCATACTTGCATCACTACTACTATCAAAGCTCTCATGAAAGATCGAAGCAACGTTTAAATCAAAGATAGATTCCATGCCAAAAGAATCTACAAAGTAATAAGACAACGATCTAAATCAAAGCAACGTCTAAAGAAGGATTCTACGTCAACACTAAGAATCTTCATTAATGGAAAGAGAGCTTCACACGGATGAAAGTTTCAAACATCAAAGATGTATGAGCTTGTCCGAAAGATGCAGATCCACTGGAGTCTAAGAGAGTGATGAATGGCAGATTACCACATCATTTAATCATTTCCACATCATCAATGACAAAGAACAAAGAACGATGAATCATTTCTACTAATCTTATTTTGAAGACGTCAAAAGCTATGAAAGTCTACAATTAAAGATAAAGACAATGACGTCAAGCAACCTCAAATGACCGTGACGAACATCACTCCTTCATAACCGATCCTTAGGGGGAGATTGTTAGGATCTAAGTTTATCAACATTTATCAAGTCTCGGTTATTTCAGTACATGTAATAGGTTGCTACTATATTAAGTTTACGTAAGTTAAGAATGAAGTCCATGTAAACATCCATTGGGCCTTAAAGCCCACGATTTAGACAAAGTAGGGAGGAAGGGAATGTTGCCCTAGTCCTCACCTATAAATAGGACATCATGTATTGCATTTCACTTGTTGGTTATTTCAATATCTAAAGGAAACTCTTGCACTTTATCTTTCTCATTTGTTATAATCAACCAAACTCTATTTCTCATCTTATTTCTATCATAATTATTACTTGTGTTTACTATATGGTGACCTAACAATCTCTATCAACACTTCGGTTTCTCAAAAATTTCTCAATTTTATCACCAAGTGTTGAGGGGGAGAAAATGTTCTTCAAAATTTACAATCTTGTTCAAACAAGTGTACTTGCATATTTCAAAAATTTGATGTTGTCAATAATAATGGTGAAACTTCACGGGTTATCCCTCGTTTCGTTAACTTAAATACTCCTTTAATTTCCTTTAGCCTAGTATGTCGTTAGTTGCTAACGGTTGTTATCCTATAAAGTTTAAATACCAAAACTTAGGACTAACGAAGGATGATAAGTAGTTAAGGGACTGTTTTTGCCAAATTTTCAAAGTTTTCAAAATAATAACCTAAAACAAACACCCCCTCGTTTTTTTTTCTATTTCTCAAAAACAAAAAACTAAACACTTCTCTTTATCATCAAACGGCTCAAATTTCATACACAAATCCGTGTTCTATTTCTTCAAACCGTAAGTGATTTAATGATCTTTAGCCTATTCTAAAACATGGTTTTCAAGGAATTACGTTTTTAATGGCTAGATTTTACACAATTTGGTTTTCTAGATCTAGGGTTGCGTTAATCTCGTTTTTACTCAAATTATGTGTTTTTGCTTGATGTTTCATAGGGCTTTTGTTGCTATAAGCATCATAATCATGCTAGAAACAATTAATCATAACATATAACACGTTTGAGTGGATTTCGAAATCTAGGGTTTATGTACGATTTGGGTAATCTTGTTTGAGTGTTGTTTTGTTTGATTTTAGTAGTGGGATATGTTTGTTAGAGTATGTTTTCCATGTATATGCTCGTTAATTTCATCAATCTTCATGTATGCATGATTTAGATAACTAGGGTTTTAGTTCGAATTGGGTATTTTCATATCTGTGTTCTTGGGTTCAATTAAGTGATATGAATGTGTTTGTATATGTGTTAATTGATGTATTTCATTGGATTTACAACATGTTTGCTCGAATTCTATGTTCTAGATAACTTAGGGTCTCGATTAATTTTCGAAAACTGGTAGATATGCTTGTTATGTGTTTCTAACTGCTATTTTGAACTCATTTCACCAGGTATTCTATCAAGAGATCAAAATTTTCAATAAAACGTATGTCTACAATGATCTCGAAAATTCTTGTATAAGAATTTTCGAAAACTGTGAATTATCGAGATCTTTTGATCATTTTTATCGAGAACTCTCCATAATTTATCGAGAACTCTCCATAACCAAAATTATCGAGAACTCTCAATAAAAATTATTGAGATCACTTGTTATCGAGATCTTTTCTGGGTTATCGAGAACATACAGATTTGAGTTATCGAGAACCCTTACTCCTCGAGTTATCGAGAACATTTGTTGTTCAAAATTATCGAGATCATTTCTCATGAAATTTATCGAGAACATAGACATACAAAAGTTATCGAGAACCCATTAAGTGAAAGTTATCGAGAACACAGACTGCTATGTTTTCGAGATCACACTTAGAATTTTTTTTTGAGAATTTTTTCATATTGTTGTAAACTTTCTAAAACATGTCTAAATATGAAAACTCATGAATTTGTGCATTGTTTATGTTGTAATCATGTATTATTAACTTGTGGATGTGTGTTTTTCATACTTATGTATTTCTAAGATATGAGTTGTTATGATATGTGCTATGAATGTTTCTACATTATGTCTTAGTATATATGTGTTAAACTGCTTATATAACCACATCTCACGTGTTAATTAATTGAACCTTAACCGCAACATGTTACTTGTATGTCTATGTATATCAAACATGAACATGAACTAATGACTAACAAATTTGGATGTTTGATTTCATGACGATACATTTACAGAATACAATGGTTGAACACACCGAAAATGTCCCCGAACAAATTCTTCCATTACTCACAGTCGGAGAGGTTGTCCTAGCTAACTACAACATCACCACTGGCCAAAACAATCCATGAATTGACTTCAACAAACTTCGGATTCCTGAAGATTCGTGCAAGATTGTTAAAGACATTCTACTGGCTCATCCCTGCAAGTCCATGCTTACAAAGTCAACATCGGTTCCTATCTTCTATATTCATCAGTTCTGGCACACAGCTCAAGCAAACTTGGACGATGAATCCTTCACTATCAAACTGGATCGTCAAGAATACACCGTGGACCAGGATGTTCTTCGAACCGTTCTCATGCTTCCTACACCAGAAGAATTCTGTCCCATGTTAACCGAACTTGAAATTCTAGATTATCTCATTGATCTAGGATTTGATGTTCAAAACGAACTACCACTTATCAGACTGTCCAGATTCAACGTCAAATATCTACCACAACCATGGAGAACCTTCTACATGTTAATTGTCAGATCCATTTCAGGCAGGAAGAGTGGTCACGAACATCCACGACTAGAGCATCTGCAAGTATTTTGGGGGATGATGAGCATGCAACCAATCAACTTTGCTAGTTCGATAATGAGCGACATGATCCATCACATCCAAATCAATCGTGAAAGGAATGTAATTCCGTTCGTTAGGTTCACAAAGATGCTGATTGAACACTTCTGCGACAAAACACCAGACTACCTCAAGAGAATGCATGATCCTACTAAACCTAAAGATATATACAACAAAGATTACAAGATCTCTTTTGTCAAAACCATCAAGTTCACAACAAGGACCAAGGAAATGAGAATTCCAAACTACTTCCTAGATGATGAGATTCGTAAGACACAGAATTACAAAATCTACGACAAAGCCTTTCAAGCTGGGATAGTAGGATACACTGGTGATGAAGACGAACCATTTGTCAAAATTCATACTCGTAGCAGGAGAGGTGGCAAGACTGGAAGCATCAGCAATACCACAACCTCACAACAAACAAAGTCTCCACCAAAGCCTGCTACTAAACCTCGTAAGAAGATCACACCGAAGCAAATCGTTCATGATAAAGCATTATCTTCATCTTCCGAGTCTGAATCTGAGTTTGGAACTGAGTCAGATGATGAGGAAGATTTTGAAAGAAGAGTAAGAGTAGACGATGAAGAGGAGTTCCCCGGGCTTGAACTGGCAAAGCAAATAAGCAAGGGAACTTTTCAGAAAGAACAAAGGAAAAGCAAAGGGATTGCCATCAGTGAACCTAGTGGTGGTGCATATGATGAAGAAGAAGATGAACCAGCTGATGAACCACTGCTCGACAAACGTAGACTCAAAAGCATCATTGTCGACCCAAGAGCAGAAGAGAAGCAGCATCGGAAAGAATTGAAAGAAGCTGCACTCCTCAATCTCCTACATCCACAACCTCATCAACAACCGCTCGATCAACTTGCACAAGAGGGTGGCTCAAGTAGCACTTTGATTCCTCCTTCCACAACTGTGACTCCCACAATCACTGAAACTGAAGAAAAAGATCCAGAAGGGAATGTCATTATGAAGGAAGCTGATGAAGAAAACGTTGCAGACTTGCAAAAGGAGAAAGAGCCTTCTGAGTTCATCACACCAGAGTTCGTTGATCAGGTAAGAAGAGAAGAAGAACTGAAGAAGAAAGCAAGTGAGGAGACGGAAAGATTGTTTAGTGATGAACAACAAGACGAAGAATTCTTCGACACCGACAAATACATCATCTCACCTTCACACTCACTCCAACAACAGTCATCTTCAAAGGATCCTCCTATTCCCAAAGGTTCTCCTCCAAAGGATCCTTCTCCTCCTCCATCTGAATCTGATCATGAATCATCTTCAAAATCATCATCACACCACTCCTCTCCACCACCATCAAAGACAACATCAAAACACAAGTCAATCAAGAAAAAGGGAAGCTCATCCACCACCACAGCATCACAAAAACTAAAGCAAGCTGTTGCTATGGCAAGGAAGAAGAAAGGCAAACAACCACAGGATGGAGATCTCAAGAACCAAGTTCACAAACTGACCAAACAGGTTACGACACTGAAACAGCAAGTTAAGGATCTTAAAGAATCAACTGCTTTAGTTAACAAGCTCCTTCAAGCTGACATGAGTGGAATGATTAAGTCATACACTGAAGAATATCTCAACGACAATCTTGTTGCCATTACAACTCCAGCAGTGTCAGAACTTCTCCAACCGGTTCAAACAGAGTTGAACTCCAGGATCAAACACAGCATTGAACAAATGCTTCAGTCAACACCTTTTTATCTTCGCACTGACAGGGCTCCAACCGCACCTACAAACCTTACAACCGAACAACTACAAGCCCTGCTAGATGCTAAACTTCGAGATAAAGAGGAAAAGACTCCTGAAGAATCAACAATGTTTGAGGCTTTGAAAGCTATTGCCTCTAAAGAATCATGCAAGGAAGCGGCTGGTAAACACAAACGATCAAGGAAAGATGATGATCCTGATGCAGATCCTAAAAGCAAGAAGACAAGGACGTCAAAAGAACCATCATCTTCAAAGAAACCACCTAAGTCTCCCAAAGCTCCAGCCACACAACAGCAAGCTCCAGCATCTGGATCCGGTACAACACATGCCGAAGAACCATTCATGCTTCAACCAGCTGACACCCAGGAAGAACCCGAATCATCCATTCCCGAATCACACATTCCTGAATCACAAGCTGGACCTTCATCAACATCTAAGACCAAAGAGAAAGGAAAATCTACAAAGCCTAAAAGGAAGAAGAAGAGGTCTAAACCATTCTCATGGTTATATGTAGAAGAAGCACCAAAAGCTGATTGGCTCACAGAAATGCTCAAGTCACAGCCTCCACTTGAAGCCGATGAACCATTACCGGGAAATACTTTGCAGTACGCTCAAAGTATCATGACTGATCTTCAAGTAGAGACAATGACTAAGGCTGAATTACGAAGGATCAACCGTGAAGCTATGGACTTTCTTAAGAAGCGATCGGGAAACAATGTTGAACTCCAGTATCACATGGAGAACATTGCTTGTGCCTTATCTGGTTCGTTCGATTGGCTGAATCCTAAAGCCAACTACGATGCACACTCCAAGTACAACGAGCCCTACTTCACCGATTGGACAAAGCCACTACCTCTGCAAGGATTTCTGGAAAAGACTAAGATTCCCTACCGATTCTTCTTCAGCAACGATCTCAGATATCTTCAACATGCCCATGAGACCTCTAAAGAAAGATATGCTTCTTCACTGATGATCTCAGTCCCTGCTGCCAGATATGAATTGCCATCCATTGAAGAAACAACATCGATCTTCAGCGACTCCGTTGTTGCCTACAACAGAGAAGCTCTTCTTGGAATTCAACACTGGCGAGATCAACGTAAACTTGGCTACACTCATAGATTGCATCTGACGTCAAGTGAAAACGTGAAGCATAACTCTCGAATTGTTGCAATCATGGAAATCTTAGAGTCGCGAAGGTTCAACTACACTTTCATGAAAGAAATTATCGTCAAGAGGCTAGATGAAAAGGAGTACAAATTTTGTAAAGCAGACTTCCCTGACCTCAACCTCAATGACATAGAAGACATGTACTTGGAAAAAGTTCAAGAAAAGTTGCTATGTTTCCCCAAGTCAACTCAGTACAACTTCATTGCATCTCTACTTCTCTACATCAGACGATGAATAGTTCAAGAAAGAGTGGAAGATCTTCAGCTGGCCGTTGAAAGTTATCAGAACAAGCTCAACCTAACCAAACCAAAACTCACATTTCCTGAAATTCAAGTGTAACACCCCGACCCGACATGGGTCCGAAGCACCACATTATGGTGACATATCAAAGCATACAACACAAGCGGAAGACTTAAAACAAAAGGGTTACAATGGAAAAATCTGAAAGTACAAAGGAATACTAAAACTATAAAAGAATGAAAGTACAAACTAAACAAAGTCTAAACTAATCCAAGCCCTAAACTAGTCCAGATGAAATGGGCTTCTAGTCCATGGGGTAGTCCACTAAAGCTCTATAGCACTCTTCACTCAAACCCAGCTTCCAACCTAAAACCTGCCGCAGGAAAAGGAAATGCGGCTGAGCTACGAAAGCTCAGTGAACAGATATATATATACAACGGATAAACGAAACATAAATAAATATAAGAAAATGAATCAAAAGCTCCTGCTGAAAAGGGATGTCATTTGTCAAATGCATAAGCGATCAACGAAACGATATCATAAGTCAAAGGAAATGAAGCATCAAAGATATATCAACATAAACATAATCATATGGAAAAGGAAATAAGTGCGTATCAACAAAGAAGCGTCTAACAAGGTACTTGAATAGACAAATGAGCATAGGAAAGCCACGAGCCGACCTGCCAAGGTACTTGACGGATCTCATACATACATACATACATAATCCATAATCACATAACAAAGGATACGGAGAGGGGAACCCTCTCGGTACGCACGGAGGAGCCACCTCCAAACGTGAAGGAGTAGAGAAGCACCTACCACAATTCACCATACATATATCCATATCATAACCATACATAAACATAAGTGCTAGGATGCATCCATACGCCCCCCCATACATACATACATATAACATACATGCCACCCTGCTCGCAGGACAGGTATACACATATTCATATGGCCAGGAGATCTCATAATCATAATCATAAACAAAGTGGGGACGCCGTGGAAATCCACACCTCCACAGAAAGTGTCATGCCATCGGGTGGCCTCGATGACACGCCCATGGTACCTCCATGAGTAGTTAGAAAACTCGGGCGTAAGAAGGGAACGAAGCATACACTACATACATACATACATAGAATCATAGCAGCATATCCGAATCTCTCATAGCATAATCATAATCAGAGGAGTATCAAAAGAATGAGATCATATATCAAAAAGGATCATATCATATCAAGATATCATAATGAAGGAATCAGCATAAGGGAACATAGCAATGGCTTAGGGAATCTTTATAACGAATCAAGATCCATGAGAGAGAAGCACCCCTTACTGAAAAAGGGCAGAATATCTGTACCTTAAACCGCCAACGAAACCACAACATACATAAGAATAGGAAGTCACTCCTTCTTCAGCGAATCTACACGACATTAATGATCGGCTATATTAAATAACTTGTTTTAATCAGATTACTCGTTTTAGTCGGCTTTTCTTTTTATAACTTTCAATTTTATAGCAGATTTTCTCGAAATAGTAATTCATACTTTAAGTTATAATAAACATTAATTAACTTTTAAGGTTTAAATGACCAATATAATAAGTTAGGGTCAAGTAACGACAATTTAGTAAAGTTTAGGTCAAAATATAAATATCAAAAATTAAATACTAAAATGTCAAAAAAATTATTTTAAGTTTATACTATAATTTATATCAAAATGAAAATTTTAGACCCGTCGTTCTATAATATATATAAACATATTCTCAACATTAATTTAGACCGCGACGACCCAAAATATTATTATCAACGGTTATATACAATCATCGTTTTGAACACACACTCGACACCAACCAGCTAATTTGCGAGCCCCACATGATTTCGCCAAAACTGATTTCATCATCTTTATACACACGTACACTACACTGAAATTCCATTTGCTTAGTACCTCATGCATGCAAGTTCGATTGACACACAATTTTAACATGCATTCTCTCTTATTTCATATATATACGACACACACATTTAAATGTTTAATATTTAGTCAATACATGCATCTCTACAGTCCATGTGATTGATATATTTATACAACAATCATGCTTTCTTTTTCTTTGTTTTACACGTAGGACTCAAGTTATAATATGTAGTATAAAGATTGAATGAACATGCATAAAAAACTGATGTAAACAGCCCAAACCTATATACTCAATTCGTCATACATTATATAATCATTTCAGTTCGTTCATATTCTATCATTTTATGTGATTTCTATTTAGTATTTTAAGCCTTTCGAATACACGAAAACTCAACATGTTATTAACTCTTTTCCATAATCATAAATGATAATGATTTTACCAAGTTTTGTCGAGCCTCCCACGAAACAAATCAATACACACAGTCGATTACACAGGTCTTATTTTCTCATTATTTTATGTGGCGTATAAGAATTTATGCGAGGTTTATATTCGACAATATGTGAGGTTATTAAACGAATGATCGTGCACCCAGCCGAATAAAACGAAACACATAATGAGTAAATTGAACAAGGTAGAAAGGTTACCCTCGTAGCTTGAATAGAGAAAGGAAAATACAAACGATACTACGTCTACACCACACCGAAACAGCAAGGGTCCAACCCTTCGACTCAGCAACAACACCCACGTTTTTATCCTTTCTTTCGAGCAAAATAAACCAACGAACAGGACACTAGTCGAGCAGCCTCACCATGCCTCGTTCGAAGAGAAAAGACCCACCATCGAGACCTTCAGTAAACCACCATCAACCTTGCTTTGATCGACATAAATGGAGGAAAAAGAAGCATGCAGCCGCCATTTTTTGTATAGGTTGTTTTTGTGTGTTTAGTTTTCAAGGTCCGATAAAGTTTGTGAGGGAGGATGTATTCGTTTGGTGATAAGCGAATGACAGAGACCTCCAAAAATGTATTCGGTCTTATAATAAGGAATGGAAGAAGAGGAGCGTGTCTCCAAGTATAGTAAGGTATAAAGTGATTTAAATCGGCTCTTGATTGGGCTTTAATTAGGATCAGTTATGGTGAAATCAGATTGCCGAGATTCAAGGGATATGGATGTGTAAAATATTCGAAGGTTACAAGTCATAAAAAAGAATGGGTGATAGTGTTATACAATTAGGAAGGTTTTATTAAATGTGTAACAAATATTTAATTAAGTATAAACTTATAGTTGATTATTATACTTAACATATAGTTTAGGGTTCAATTTAAATTATTACAACTTAGAGAGAAAAAAAATAAAATTAGACGTAAAATTAGGAATCCAAATTTTAGGGTTTTACAACTCTTCCCTTATAAAAAGGAAATTTTCGTCCTCGAAAATTGAAGTCGCAAAAGTTAGACGGAGGCGTAGCAATCACAAAAGAACATCGTAGTTAACCTCACGCTCGGGTAGGTTCTTCCAACAAAATCTTCACAAACAAAAATTTTCTCATGACTTGATCCTGACAACAATGATAGCCCCAGGCTCTTTAACAGAACACAAATCATAACAAATCTGATCCGACGAATGCGAAACAATTGCGTCGCAGATGACAGATGATAGTTAAAATCTCACAAGGAGATACACGAGACACATATACCTACGAGGCAAACACAGAGATAGTACTAAGCGATAAATCTTCATCAATTCCTACAAAATTCTGAACGGATAAAGGAGCTTACAAAGGTCAGAGAAGCACAAATCGAATCATCAAACGTATCAAGAGTCTCAGGAAGAGTGAATAATAAATTCGTACCGACGATCACAATCACAAATCAGAGTATCAAAACGTATCGGAAAGCATAACAGAATAGACAAAATAATCATACGGATGAGAACGAATCAAGATCTAACGTGTAGCGAATCAAAGCTTCTTCAAATGCCAAGACGTCTAACTCTTCTATACCTCTTCTGGAATTGTGAACCAAATTGCGATTTTCTACCACGATCATTGCAGGTGCGCCATCTAACTTGAATATTCTCCTGCCGAAAGAAATCTCTGCCGATCTTCCAAGCAAGCCATTCAAGTCAATGCTCCACTGTTACTCTACTTGTTTGTCTTTCCTCCTGTACGTGGAAATCACAAATGTAGTCGCCACCGTCTTCATGCCATCTCGTCCAGCTCCTGCTTCAAGACTCTATACATATTAGTACAACTAAGATGAATAGAGTTGATAGAACTGTGTGCTTCACTTCCTTCCATCTTCTATCATAGCTAATATTTCACCGCCTTGCTCTTGAGCTTATTCTAACGAAGAAGTGTCAACACAAATATACGAAGATGATCCTCGTGTTTCTCTTTCGTCTCTGAAGATACTAAAATGTCATACCATGACAATTTGTCTAAGTATTTATGAAAGACACGATTTATCAAATCCATAGGAATAGTCGGAAAGGTAACCAATACAATTGGCATTACACACACAAACACGAAAATAAATACTAAGATTATCCCGTTCCTCGCACAAAATAAAACACGATTCAGCTTCCAACAATAAATACCATCATCATTCTCCTCCACGAATAAAACAAAAACACACAAAGACATACAGCGAACGTTCCAAATAAATCGAATAACTCTCGAGGCGAGTTTCATCAGAGAAGTATCTTCACAGCAATAGGGAAAATCAACGCATGAGTTTCAGAACAAGGTGGTCATGAATGATTATTAGGTTAAGAATCATGGTGTAGAATATGAACTTCACAAAACGTCAAAGGTGACAAACATAAAATGACGGTCGTCATCACCATAATACTCAGGCAACAAATCAAAATCCAGAATAAAATAGAATCGAACATTTCCAACGTAAATAGATTAGCATAACAAAATCGTCTCCAAATATCTCAAGAACGCATCGGACGAATCGAATATACACGATGAAAAATCACAAAACGTTCATAGGGGTGGAATAGGTAAGGTCAAAAATCAGTAATGAAGAAGGAATCTTAATATGC
>LBNU01012588.1:146272-183386 GCA_014162995.1 Artemisia annua | reverse complement strand
GTGCAGAAATTTTGAGCAAATACGCTCCCCCTCAATTAATGGCCCGTTTTCTATTGAAAGAGCTGTAGTCATTACATTGAGCGGTAGGTATTTGTGAAAATTTAAGTCCAATAGCCACCTTGTAAACCACAAAAACTCTCTTGAAGAATAATAGATGAGAGAGATTTTGGGATGAAAGAAGACTTCTCTTCTTTTTCAAGAAATGATGCACTGAAACGTACATCAGATCGGAAAGGCAAGAATATAAAGTAATTCAAACCTTTGTTAGGAATAGCCGTCTTTTTGGCGAAAAGCTTTCCCCTACAATGAGGTCCGGGTTGCTATCTGACGAGATAGCAAGCCATAATATTAGGCTCGGGTTACAGTTTGAAGTAACTGTAAGCCACTAAGACATGTTTTAACCATTTATTATAACTTCTGCTCGAGCTTCATTTAAAGTTCTGTGCCATTGTTGAATGAAATTCCTAGAACCGTAAATGTTATCGATAAACAGAAGACATGCCTAATCTTAAACTATTTTTGGTATTTTTGTGTTTTTCAGATTTTTATGGTTTTTCTAGGTTTTATAATTTTGTATTTTCTTTTTGGTTTTAAAGTTATGTACAACGATATGTGAAGCAGATCCATTACTTGTCACTTTCTTCATGAAGACTTTTGAGTAATTCAGGAGTGAGACTCTTCATTCCAAGACGTGGGAGAATGAATTGAAACCGTTCTCTTGGTAGTGCCTTAGTGAAGATGTCAGCCAGCTGAAACTCTGTCCTCACGAAGTAAAGTTCCACAATCCCCTTTTCCACTTGTTCCCTGATGAAATGGTGTCGAATATCAATGTGCTTTGATCTGGAGTGCTGGACGTTGTTGCAGCAAAGAGCGATTGCACTTTTGTTGTCACAGTACATCGGAATTTTGTTGTAAACAAAGCCATAGTCAGACAATTGCGATTTCATCCATAGGATTTGAGCGCAACAAGATGACATAGCAATGTATTCTGCCTCAATGGAGGAGATCGATGTACTCATTTGCCTCTTTGATGACCAGCTAACAAGTTTATCTCCTAGAAATTGAGCACCACCTGAAGTGCTTCGACGAGTGTCTTGACACCCCGCATGGTCAGCATCAGAGTAGGCAGTGAGAGCCATAGCAGTGTCTTTAGGATACCAGAGACCCATGTGGATAGTCCCTTGAAGATACCTGAAGACTCTTTTGACTGCTTCCAAATGCTTTTTCGTAGGTTTGGATTGATATCGAGCGCAAATGCATACAACAAATAGAAGGTCTGGCCGACTAGCAGTGAGGTACATTAAGGATCCAATCATGCTGCGGTACTTTGTTTGGTCGACTGGAGTCCCCACAACATCCTCATCCAATTTTGATCTTTCTACCATAGGAGTGTCAACTGAGTCACATGATTCAAATCCAAATTTCTTCAAGATTTCCGTAGCATACTTGGATTGATTGATGAAAATGCCATTGGGATTTTGAGAGATTTGTAACCCCAAGAAAAATGACATTTGTCCCATCATGGACAATTGGAACTCGAAACTCATCTCTTGTGAAAAACGATCACATTTCATAGGATCAGAAGAGGCAAAGATAATGTCATCTACATAAATTTGAACATGAAGTAGATGCTTGCCCGATTTTCTAGTGAACAGCGTAGGATCAACAACACCCTTGGTGAATTTGTTGGCTAGAAGGAACTTGGATAGAGTGTGGGGCCTGCTTAAGTCCATATAGTGCCTTCTTCAAGCGATAGACATGATTTGGACGTTCAGGATCCACAAACCCTTCAGGTTGACTTACATAGACCACCTCCTTCAAGTGACCATTTAGAAATACAGTCTTTACGTCCATTTGATAAACAATCATATTCTGACTGGCTGTGTTTGCAAGGAAAATCCTGATGGCTTCAATTCTAGCAACGGGTGCAAATGATTCTTCAAAGTCTATGCCCTCTTCTTGTCTGTATCCTTTGGCCACTAGCCAAGCCTTGTTTCTCAGAACTTCAAAATGTTCATCAAGCTTCACTTTGAAGATCCACTTGAGAGCGATAATCATAGCACAATCTGGAAAAGGCACTAATTCCCATACTTTGAGTCGGTCAAACTCATGAATTTCTTCTTGCATTGCAGTGAACCAGGACTCTTTAGTCAATGCCTCTTTGAAATCCTTTGGTTCACCTTTAGATAGTATGGAATTGAAGAAGCACCACAGGGCATCGGTGGTGAGTTGTCTACGTGTGGATACCGGGCGAGATGGATTTCCAATGATATTGTCAACTGGGTGATCGTTTGTCCATTTTCTGAGATGCTCATGATGTTGAGGATTGTGAACTGAAGTAGCCGTGTTTGAGTCCTCTGAAGAAGTTGCCTCATTGGAGGGTTCAGGAGCAAATATGTTGACAAATGGCTCATCAGCAGGTTGAGCAGAGGGATTTACTTCAAAAGAATTATCTGATGCAGTTCCTTGATGTTTTGAAGAAGTTTGATCGTTTGATGTGGGTTGAGTATGACTAGATGATGGAGCATCTTAACTAAAGGAGATGGAAATGGATGGCCCACTTGTATCTTGAGGAGCATTATTAGCAGCAACATTAGGACCAATGACTCGTGGTCCCGGCTCGATGATCTGTTGGGGGTCAAAATATTCATCAAACATTGGATCGAATAACTTCTTCAATTCCTCACTAGTGGGGGTACATAAGGAGCAGCAGTAGTGGAAGACTGTACAAGCCCTGAACTAATTGGTCCAGATGTCAAAAGATTAGGTACGGGTCCAGAACTGGAGTATTCAGGTGCCGTATGCTCAGACAGCTCATCAAACATGACATGAATGGTTTCCATGATTTGTCGGGTTCTTTTGTTGTAGATTCGGTAACCCCTTTTATCTGGTGCATAACCAACAAAGATCCCAATATCAGCTTTTGCCTTCAGCTTACCCAAGTCTTCACTATCGTTAGTTGGGTAACATAATGCACCAAACACACGTAGAAATGAAAGATCAGGTTTTCTGTCGTGCACCAGCTGATAGGGGGTTTTGCTGTGAAGAGGATGAATCAGTGATCGGTTTTGGGTGTAGCAAGCAGTTGCAATTGCCTCCCCTCAGAGAAACATAGGAGATTTAGAAAATATTAGCATGGTTCGAGCAGCCTCTACAAGGGTACGGTTTCGTCTTTCAATGACTCCATTCTGCTGAGGTGTTCGCGGTATACTCTTTTGATGACTTATTCCAAGGTTTTCATAAAATTGAGTAAGTTGCTTGTTGACAAACTCAGTTCCATTGTCTGTGCGAATGAATTTGACAGTTTTATTGAGTCCAACTTGCAGCTGCTTGATAAGTTTAACGATGATCTCTGGTGTCTCATCCTTGGATCTCATAAACTTTACCCATGTAAACCGAGAGTAATCGTCAACGACCACTAACACATATCTCTTCCCAAAGATGTTTTGTACTCTCATTGGCCCACACAGATCCATGTGAAGGGTGTGAAGAACTTCTATAATGGTGTTGATTAATTTGGGTTTGTGAGTGTGTTTCTTGCTTTTACCCAGCTGACAAGCAGAGCAAAGATGATCTTTTTCATATTTTAGCCGCGGCATGCCTCGAAAAAGATCTTTACGAGTGAGCTCATTGATGGTACCGAAGTTCAAGTGATTTAAACGACGATGCCACAACCATGACTTGTTCTTTGAAGCCTTAGATAGCAAGCAAATAGGTGATGACCGCATCATGTCTTCAATAGATATGGTGTAGAGGTTTGTGCCACGACTACCCTTTAGAAGATCCACACCATCCAATTCTCTAACAAAGCAAGTGTGTTTTCTAAAGGCGACTTCAAGATCGGAGTCACAAAATTGACCAACAGAAAATAGATTGTGCCCAAGCCCTTCTACATAGTAAACTCTAGAAATCACGCTGTCACCAAACACATAATCACCATACCCCATAATGACACCAAAATGATCATTCCTGAATCTAACAGTCCCGATAAACTTTTTCACGAAATTTCTGAGCCGTGAGTGATCCTCAGTCATATGTTTTGAGCACCCTGAGTCCAAATACCAAAGGACGATTTGTACGACCTGCATTTGAAATCAGACATATATGGATAACTGAAGAACGTGGATCCCCAAGCACAGTTGGGGTCCAATTGGTTAGCACACACATATTCAAGAGAAACAGGAGTAGAACATGCAATGGAGTTATCAGAGACAACTTTACTAATGGGTGCATTGGGCCTATTATCAGGGCATAGTGTCACTAGAAGGAATCTTCTACCAGTTGCCTTTCATTCCTTAACATTTGAAAGCTTAAGATTAGTCAATTTGGTTACGGGGCACAGACTTCCTAAAGTGAACTTTCTTCCAGTAGGTCTCCAATGATAGCCAACATTGGTGAATTTCTTTCCTGTAGCTTTCCAAACACGTTTTTCCAGTTTATGTTTTATAGCATTATTAACCGGGAATAACTTAGAAGCTTTCAAAAATGTCTTAACACACTCATCATGATTACCAGAAATTAAACAGACATTACAAGTCTTACAGGTAGCATCAGAATTCGAATTAATTACAGTACGCCTAAAGCTAATACTAGAATCAACACGATTCATAACATTCAGATCAATCTTATTGTTCCTAAGGTGGTCTTCTACTTTCTTCCCTTGAGCACTCTTAGCTGGCGAAGTCCTATCATTCCTCGTATTGCAACTAGGCTTTGACTCGCTAGCTTTAGTGTCAATGTTTACTCCTGTAGAATTAATGACGGGAACATTAGATTGTTGCACGGCTGTTTGTTTTCTAGTAAGTGGTGTGTTATGTTCAGATGATGTCAAAGGCACATTAAAGGTAACATGCTTGTTCTTAATCTTAGAAGAAGATGCATTAAGCTTATCTCGCATGCTGAAAGCTTTAGGACATGTACCAATGGCATATTCTAAGAGTTCTTGTGATATATTGGTGAGGAAACATACATCTATGATGGTGTTATCAGCAGGTCTCACCATTCTATTCTCTTCAATGGTCTCACGAAGCATGTCAAGGCAATCCTTAAGATGTCTAAGGTAATCACTATGGACTAACTCATTATTCCTAAGAGGAAGCGGAATGTTCAAGGCATCACACGCATATTTTTTACATTTACAGACCTTGGAGAGAACATTATCACATGCAGTGACAGGCATTTTCCCTTTCACCTGAGTCTTTAGATTCTCAATTTCCTTTAACAAGGAAGTTATTTTTTCATTGGTTTTGTCACATGTGATCTTAATCGAATCATATAACTCTTTGTAATGTTGTTTGACCTTTGAGTTTTCAGCTTGAAAACAATCATTTTCGTGTTTGAGATGGTTGATGATGTTTTGAATTTGAAAATTCTGAGAATCTATAGACGGAGGTTTCTGGAATTCAATCACATCACTCTTATTATACTTCAATTGTGCAATTTGAGCCCTCAATTTCGAATCGTGTAAGTGTGAGCTTGAATTTTTTCGGCCCGTTTGGCTAATTCAAAATATGCATCAAATTCAGGAGCATCCGAGGATTTCTTGGCATTTGTAATTTTAATCCTTTCTTCTAAATGTTG
The DNA here is from genome assembly GCA_014162995.1 of Artemisia annua. Taxonomy (NCBI): domain Eukaryota; kingdom Viridiplantae; phylum Streptophyta; class Magnoliopsida; order Asterales; family Asteraceae; genus Artemisia; species Artemisia annua. The sequence continues at coordinate 177,806 of LBNU01012588.1, read as the reverse complement.
ATATTTTAATTGCAAATTAAGATTATCAACTTCTAGTTTCGAAAAATGCCTGACCATGTTATCATGATCATCGTTTTGGATTTTTTCTTGCAATTTTAAATTCTCCCCCTCAAGCTCAACAACACGATTCTGGAAAACATTTAAAGCACTAGACATTTCATGAAAGTGACACGCAGTTAATGAAGAATCAGTAGCAGTATAAAACACATCTTGTGCAATGCATTTAGCAATCAAAGCATCATTCATGATAAGAGCGTTCTTCCTAGCAATTTCACTATGTTGAAGGTCTATAGCAGTTTGTTTTCCCTCATTTACTTCAGATTCAAGGGACATTTGCATGCCCTCAAAGTGTTCTTTGATAAGTTTAAAAAATGGAATGACTTCAGTTAAGTAACACTCTTTTGTTAATTCAAAACCCCTTTCACCCTCAATAATTCCCGTTGGTGTAATTCTCTTTTTACATGTTTTATCAAAATCATTGAACATTTGACAAAGAACGTAGATGCTAATAAGAGTTTTACATTGTGTGGGAAGAGCTAACTGAACTAGGTGCATCGGTGTATTGGGAGGATACACCATTGGGGTAGCAAACCTTTGAGGAGTTATGGCCTTAAGTTTTTAAGCTTTCATTTTCTCAACGTCTAAAGGCCAAAATATCTGTTCTGGTGTTAACTTAGTTTGGGGTACAAAAACGGTCAATCGATTCTGTTCATAATAATTATGAGATTTGATGTTGACACGTTTTTCAATGCACCTGGGATCCTTCATTTTATTCTCTAATCTTTCTCTATTGACTGATTCGGTCTCATCTATCTCCTCAGTATTAGGCACATCAGGGGGGGGGCATGTTAGGCATAAGCATCACATTAGCATCATATAAGGCAGGTTGAGTGGCACTAATGCTCCTAAGAAAATTAGTTTTGGGCACTCCTAAATCCTTATTGCTATGTTCATCTCGCAACTTAATGTGCTTATGCATCATTTGAGCAGTTTGAATGGTTTGACCTTGCGTGTACAACTTATTTTCAAGCTTGTTCTTTAACGCTTTAAGATTGGAAAAATCATTTAAGAGTTTAGTTTCTTTACTTTAAAAATCAACTTTTAGTGCGGTTACACTTTCCTGAATCTCCTGTTTTTGTTTAACAGTTTGATCAATTTGATTTTGTAAAGATTTTATCTCCATTCTTAAAGCTTCTTCCTTTAAGTTTATTTCGGTTATGTATGTACACATTTGCCAATCCATTTTTTGCTCACGTTCGGTTAACTCAAATCTTGCACGTTATTGATAAATATTCACCTGATCTTTAAGAATATTAATTCTAGTAGTCAAGGTATCATCAGGCACAACAGCAGTGTATTCATCCAATTCACACACATTATTATCAACAGAGGATTCATCACTTGGTACAACAGACTCGACGTTGTGTCTTACATATTGTTCATATGGGATAACATTGCTATTTCCCATATCAACAATATTTGATTCCACAACGTTTGTTTGTTTCACTTTGTCATGAATCCTTTGTTCATGCATCACATTATCATCATCACCAAAGGAAGATGCTTGAAAAGGTACATCAGATTCTTTGTTTTGATCCACATGTTGTTGTATTGGGGTAACATTACTGCTTACCAATTCTACATCATCTGGCGTGACAACATTAGTTTGATGTATTTCATTGAGAATCTTCGATTTATCACACATTTCGTATGTTTCATACAACTTTAGTACCTCAGATATGATGGATGAGTTGGTGGAACTAGATTGTTGCGGTGATGTGACTGCAGACGATAGATTGGCCATGAAGATGGTTTGTGCAGTGGGTTCATCATCAACGTCAGAATCGAAAGCATCACAATCTTCGGCCTGGAAGATGTTTGGATCGTTGAGAGCTAAGTCCTGAACTGGTTGATCATCCACATCAGCATCAAATGTGTTCCCTTCATCTCCTGCAAGAAACAGCAGCTACTCCTCATCCAATTGTACTCCATTCTTTTGTGTTTGCATCAGTAACATCTTATCCTTGAAGTAGTCAGAGTTCTGAGGACGTTTTGGTTGAGTGCAGTTCCTTGCAACGTGACCTAACCCACCATAGTTACAACATTTGGGTTGCCTTCCCTGTCTCTGATTAGCATTCCCCATTCTATTCTGAGCATAACCCCGGACTCCATTCCTTTGGTTGACATTTTGCCTTCCTTGAACGACAACGCGTCCATCTTCCACCACAGCCATGTTACGAGGATTAGATGAGGTTCTAAGTTGGTTGTTGGTTTGAGGTAGTGTTGCTTTGAATTGTTGAACAACCAATGACACTTGGTTGGTGAGATCATCAATCATCATATCAGTGTGAGAATACCCTGAATCAGGTTGAGTTGATTTGATGCTTGTTGCTGATTGAGCAGGTAACTCACCAATAGGTGAATGATTCTGAGTTGCTTGTGTAGATGGGTGACTGATTTGATCAAGGGGGTTATGTTTGAGTGCATGCACACTTGAGATGAGTGCAAGAGGGTCATTTGTTGTAGGATTGAGCTTCTCTCTCAACTGACGGTCATACATTGCATGCTTCTCATGTTGTTGCAAGTAAGCATAGAGCTGTTTATAGTTGGTGTTTCTGAGTCCTTTTTTGAGCTACACAGCTGTGACGAATCGATCCCATTCTGGTGACATGTTGTTAACAAACTTTGAGTTTAGTTGGATATTAGGCATTGTCATTCTAATCATTTTCATGTCATTAACAAGCTTATGGAATCGGACATAGTAGTCTGTAATCTTTTCACCGGGGTTCATCTTGAAGTGCTCAAACTCATTATACAACTGAGACTCACGATCTTCTTTGGTAAGTTCCGAACCAGCTAGCAGCATTTTGACATTATCCCAAACAGCTTTGGCTTCTGTGTTGAAGTTAATGAGCTTGTACACATCCTTGGGTAACCCTTGTATCACAATGTTGGAGGCTCGAATATCTGCATCATACCGCTTCTTTTCAGCTTCATTAAGATCATGGTAAGTACGTGGCCTGTCAATTCCATGAGTGATGGCACCATCTTCTCCTATGGAAATAACATCCCGTGTGGTACCCGTTTGAAATGGTCCTTCATCAATGGATCTCAAAATGTTTTCACCATTTTCTTTGCCCCGACAGTAGAGTCGAATTCTTTGAGCCCATGATTCATAATCCGTCCTGTCTAGCATAGGAGGTCGGGTATCGGACCCTGCAGCTTGAATGTCATCAGTTGAAGCCATAGTTGCCATGTTACAATCTTAAACGGGATTTTACAACCTTCGTGACTTAAACCGAGAAATCGATTCTTTCTCGGGATTTTACTAAAGCCAACAAAAGAAACCAAAAGATGTAGTACGCGAAATGGACTTAGAATGAGATCTTAGATAAGTTACAATTTGTGCTAAGTGTCAAGTCGCGAGCAGTCAAGTAACAATATATCCGATTGTAATAAGTCAAGCCGTAAGAATTAACTCACAACGTCAAATCACACTCAGATTAATCGAAACGACTTAAGTTACAACAATTCACAAAACACAAGTAATTAACAAATCACTAGAATCTCAAGCTGAGTTAGTTGCTAAACACCACCAAAGTACAAGAGCTAATCGCTGAGGGTAGAGATAATCGCTAACACAGCTAATCGCTAGATGAGATAATCGCTACTAGCAGCCAATCGCTAAAAAGCTAATCGCTGGATGAGGTAATCGCTACAACCAACCAATCGCTAAAAAGCTAATCGCTGGATGAGGTAATCGCTAAACACAGCCAATCGCAAAAAAGCTAATCGCTGGATTTAGGTAAACGCTAGTCAAGAGTTAATCGCTGGATGAGATAATCGCTAAACACAGCAAATCGCTAAAAAGCTAATCGCTGAATTTAGTTAATCGCTAAACACAAAAAGACACTGCGTACTAATCGCTATCACAAAAATCCAAACCAGTCAATTCAAGGCCCTAAGAAGAAACCATGGCTCTTGATACCAATTGTAGGATACACATTAAGTCACAAACATGACTCCAAGGTGGTGTTTGGTTCATTAGTTTTAGAGAGAGGAAGAAAAAGATGGGAAACTTTCTAGAGAGAGAAAGAGAGAAAAACTTGATATGTATTAGATTGTAATGAAAGCTCCAACCCTCACCCTTGCTAGGTGGTTTATACTTACAATATATTAAGTACCTCTACTAGGCTGTGGATCGAGCTGACAGTGGGTAAAGACCCGACCCGACTCCACAAATACTAAATAATGCTAAGCTACGTACTAACTAATATGATAAATACTACGAGCAACATAATGCTAAGCAATACTCGAGGTGACTGAGTCTTCTATATGAAAAACGTATTCCTAACATAACTATTCCCCGGCAGCGGAATCAAAAACTTTATGCGTGGTTTTGCAACCTTGCAAGAGGTTTTACTTCTCAAGGGATCTTGAGAAGCTTTCAATCCCCACCAGGCAGTGTACCTGGCCGATATAGTATAGTGTAGTGGCAAGTACCGGGGGATTGATCGTTCTACTTGGGGAATAGTGTTCGTTAGGATTGAAAGCTACTCTAATTAGGTCTAAGGGTGAGGGATGATTCTTTTTGTATTTTTTATATTTTATGAAAGCAGGTAAAATCTTGGTTTTGAAGGAGTGGGCGGAATTAGTTGCTAGTCAACTAACCCAATTAACTACAAATGCGAATAAAATAAAATAACAATAAAATAAAAGGTTGTGAAACTTATATGGAGAAAAGTGTGTTTACTTAGATTTCATTACTCCCTATCTATCTTTTACCGGTTGATTAGTTTGTTACAATTGTGCGGATGACGGGTTGTATTCCTTAATACCATTCGTGGGGGCGTGTACGTCCTTCCCCAACTCTATAAGCTCCTACTTCTCCCTATGGCGACACGTTTAGTATCCTAACCATGGCATCACTAATAGTTACTTATGCATTAAATACAATCAATTAATCGTAGTACACATCCGATTCATATTTCTTAAGACGTTCAAGCATGTTACCAATTTGAAGTTAGCCAGTTTTCTTAAGCCTAACATTGAAATCACTCATCCACAACAATTAATAACCAACCATCAACCAATAATCAATAGCTAGGTTTCATTACATCTAAGCAAACATAAGAAAAACCTAGCCTAGCATGTTAATGTAAAGACAAGCGTAAGATAAAATCAAAAAACACATAGACATATTGATTGATTAATGGAAGACTTATCTTTAATTAAGCATGGATGAAACAAGGGTGAAAAACCCTTGAAAATACAGTGAAATTCGACCTAGGGTTTATCCCTAAAGTTCTCCCAAAAGTTGCACCCTAATGAACGAAAATTAGAAAACTATATATAGATTTTACAACTTGACGGCGTCACCTTATGCCTGTGACGCCGTCATCTCGCCGCGATTAGGGTTTCATGATGGCCTAGATCTACTCTTGACGCCATCAGGTTCTAGGGTGTTCTGGGCCGTCTCTCTTTACTTTAAAACGTGACCACCTTGATGAATAACACGTGACGCCGTCACGTGTAAATGCCCAAAAATCTTTCTAGCCCGTCAAGTGCAAACTTCATATCTACCACTTTGTCAAAGCGTGACGCCGTCACCTTGTAAGTGTGACGCCGTCAGGTACTGTTTCCAACATAATTTGAGAATTTGTCGTTTTCTTCACTTTTATGCTCCAAAAACGTCCCAAAATGCTTCCTTTTCCAGATTTCTTCTCCAAAGTACCTAAAATGACAAAAGGAATGATTTAGGGTAATATTTGATCAAATAATTACGGATTAGGCTTAAATGACCCTCTAAAAGCGTAACACTTTTCACCTCATCAACAGAAGTGCTCAAGAGGTGGTTTTTCTGAAATGAGTCAGTTCTGTATTTATAGGCACCAGGAGGAGCGGGGGACGGTCCCATATATATAAGGGACTGTCGCCATGTTTAAGGGACTGTCCCGACACACGCTCCTATTTTTGTCCTGATGTAATGAAAGTTTATCTGGTGAAGAAAACTTGTCTGTTTTGAGCGGGAAATGTGATTGTTTGAATATTTGAAATTTTAATTCATTTTCTTAATAAAACATTTCTTTAAAATTACAAAAATACTTTTGTAAAAATGTTTTCTCACATAGAAATGTGAGGTTTTGAGAAAAATAAATTCTTTGATCACTTAACTAAGTTGGTAGATGTTTGTTCATATCTTAAGTGATATTGTAGTCGAAAATGAGTGTTCTCGATTAAAAACTTATTTGTCGTAGTTTTACATAACGTGTGTTTATATTTTTTGATTATCAAAACGTGTAGAGACCGGATAATGCAAATGACGTTTTTGACATTATTTGTATTAACAGATACCTTATTATTTTAGCCTATCATAACCCTGACTTGCTCATTCTAGTCTCTTTAATAGAGGATGTTTAGATACCTTATTTCAATAGCATATCCATGATCTGTTAGATTCAGGAGAACTCAGTAGTAGAGTTTAGGTAACTTACATAACATGAAGACCTTGAATGTAAACCCTTTCATATGGTGTTAAGGTTCGACTATAGAGATCCATACTTGATTACTACTACTACTTACTAGCGTAATTTGTCCATTTATCCGATTATCAAGATTAGCATTATTCTATGCATCTCAAATCATATTATCTTTTAAATCTAAATCAGTAAATTCATGGCAAATATCAACTCTCTTATAGCTTAACTAAATCACTAATATGATCATTTTTTCTCATTCTAAATCTAAGGCATTGATCATTATAAGGAATTAAAGGTATGTTTTTAATGTCTATCTTTTTTTGTCGAGCATTTTTGTGGCATTAGTCCTTTTGTTATTATTCCGATGTTGTTTGGCCCTTTCTTGATTCATGATACGCGAACTGAACATGTAGGAACAGGCAGTGTTGAAGCTATAGGTGCTCGATCGTCTGATATGGATGCTACAACAAGGCCACAAGATGCTCACGGCCATCAAGCAACAACATAGTTTCTTGCAGACGCATACAAACCAGGTTCATACTTACAATCTGAAATCCACAGCTTCTTTTGTATTATTATTGGTTGAGACTTATTTGTATGTTACGAGGAAATCACGGCTCAATATGCATTAGAAAAACATGAAGTTGTGNTTTTTTAATATATGTGTTATTGTAACTGCTTAGTTTTATTTGTGTATTATTATTTCGTATGATTTTCGGAACTTTAATATTGCTATCGATATAAACATAGCCTAAATAAATGAGATCTCATACTTCTGTTGAAAAACATCCCGCCGCGAAGCGCGGGCCTAAAACCTCATTCTTATGCAATAATGAATACTTTTTTTTACCAACGTTTCGCTGCGGGAGGCATGGTATTACGCGAAAAGAATATTGAAACGCAACTACATGTTGTGACGAGACCTAATTTTTTTTTTATCTGTATCATTTAAATTCATTGTGTCTACTTTTTGTTGAGTTGCGTGAGAGTGAAAATTATTTTTGAGTTTTTGATTTAAACTTTAAATTAGATCGCATTTGAGTTCATTTATTTGAATACCTAATAGCAAAAAATATGATTTCAAAACCTTTTTGTTATATGTGAGATGCAAGGGTTTATGTAATGAGTGTAAATTTTTTGATGTATGACGCAAATGCGAATTTGGTATGACGCAAAAGGGATTTAAATTCTGCAATTATGACTACACACTAGACTTTACGGGATATCAGAAAGAGCCTATTTTGCACACTGCGTATTACATTACCAGTTACCACCACAATCTTTGTGTGGCATATAAAATTAGCATTCATGACTGCATAGCAAAGTTTACAGGATATCAGAAACCACTATTTTGTAAGGCACAAAAATAACGCGCACGAATCATGACAGCAACAGTTATAACGAGAACTCACACACATCACAAAAAAATAGCGCTAATGACCACGTGGAAGACTTTAAAAGATATCATGATGTCTTATGACCACCGATTACAACAAGAATAGAAAAACAGTATTCCTGAACATATACCAAACAATAAAATATATCATAAAGTTAAAAAAAATAAATAAAAAAATACACATCCATATTTGCAGTGATAGCATAGAACATAAAATTTTAAGTTTGAAATCCCTTGAATGCCAAATAAGTCATAACTTGTAGCAAACAAATTAGATGCCATGCAAATTACAAAATAAATAACAAAAGCACCAATTTTGTACACCCAGAGGAGAACAATAAATAATTTGCATAGAAAGACAATTAGTACCTATGTTGCAGGAAACCCATATGTTGGATACTTTAGGCCCTATATGTTAGATGCTTTAGGCCCCAACATTCAAACATTTTCGGTAATAACAACATCTGTGGCAAGTGAAAAACCTCAATTTAGATATGAGACCAAATCATTGATAGGTAACGGAACTCTAGACGTAATTAAAAAAACCATGTTCTAGGACATCCAGTGACAAAATTGAAACAAATTTCATATTTTATTTTCAAACACACTTTAAGCAACAACACAGCAGTTCCAAGAGCACCTCTGCAATGATATAAGCAAATACTTATTTTGCAATCTTTCCTAATCAGTAGCTATTTTTTGAATATGCTTAATCTTTTATCTTTAAGGATTGTTCGCATTCATAAAAAAAGTGACAGTCGGCAGTATGCACAATCAGGCAAAGCCAAAATTGGGTTGTCATCAAACATAATCAATTACACTGCCCAAATGCAGACAATATCAGCCTAAAAGTGTGCAATTCTTATAAAGTTGGTTATCCAAGAAACATTTGACTTCCATCATGAAAGCCTCGCTGTATTTAATAAAGATCAAATCAATCGTACATTATAATAAAATAATACACTAATAGATTAAGTTGCGAAGGTGAAACCATTCTTACTAAGCCAAAAGCTAAAAAAAATAATAAAAAAATAAAAACTAAACTCTATCGTCAAAGCGTTTAACATTGCCCTAACCAACCACAAAGAAGATTTTGCAAACGACGAAAAAATATTTAAAGGCCAACGCCAGAAGCTGCATATCTTGGTATCTTTTTTCAAGCCAACGGTAAATAAAAGTCCTATTTAGGCATTACATAGATACACCAAGCAAAAGAATCAAAGAAATCGACAACCTGCCTTGACTTTCAAGCTAATATCATTACTTTCATAGAAACGCCTTAATCTTTTAGCCATCCAAACTCGATTGATCACCAAATATTTTCAGATTGTCTCTAATACTAAAAATGATGTCTGTAGTTTTGGAATTAACTTCCACTTACCTTTTTATTTTAAGACATTGAAGGAGGCAGTACCAATTTATTATTGGTAACGATTCAGAGACTCGGATTATTTTTACCCAATTTAAAAAATCCTAGCCATATTACCAGCTACGTAAAATATTAGCCACCATAAATATCATTCACATAGTCGCAAATCCAAATGCAACAACTTTACACATGTAATATTGGATTAATAAACAACTTAGACATAATATCTAGCATAAATATCAACCTGAAATGAAGCCACACGGCTATTCGTATTCTTGGTTCTATCTCGCAGGAACAAACACATGCCACACATTGAATCGTCACTTCTTTCCAATAAACCTGCCCACAAACATCATACTAATCAACAATCCATACAAAACCATTCAATGAGACCTACCACCAAACAACACAAAACAAATTCGTATTGCAAAACATTTATAACAATTAGACATTGCTGTAAATAAAGAAGATCAATCGACAATTAAATGCAGATTAATAAGTTACCCCGCAAACATCACAACCTTCTACATTACCCTATGAACAGGAACTATAAACAATATTAAAACACATTTCAAAGTTTGATTGACACCAATTTTTACTTAACACAACAATTTCAAGAACCAAAAGAATAAATAAATAAATCAATAAAAATAGTAATAGATATAAACTTACAATTACGAATAAAAATAAACAACCTAGCTACATGCAACTAAATACCAACAACATGACACAAATTTCTACCTAACATTGAAACTTCAACAACACCGAAAACAAAAACAATTTTCAGTAGTAGATACAAACTTACAATTTCCGATAAAGATGAACCACCTACATGCAATTGAATCTCTGTGAGTAACCTTTCTCTCATTTCAATCAGCAACAATACCAAGAACATATCGCGAAACACACAATCACTCTCTCTCTCTCTCTCTCACTCTCACACACACACTCTATTTTGTAGGTTGATCCGATGCACACATGTTCTTGAAGAGGCTATATCTAAGACATGTGATTTTCAATATTGTCAATATAAGACACGTACAAGGAAAAAAACGACATCGTTTTTTGCCTTAGTTATTCTTCGACATTAAATGGTGTCGTTCAAAGGCAACCAAAGGAAAAAAAGAAAGAGAAAACTCAAAACGGTGTCATTTTAAAACCTTTTAAAACAACATTGTTTCTTATCGTAAATGTATATAGAGTAATAATTTGATTTTGTATTGACATGAATATACTTTGTGGAAAACTAGAAGGGGGTTTGAATAGTTTACCGGTTTTTAAATTTAATTGCTTTAGAAAACTTTACGTGTAATCAACAATCGATACTAGCAATCAATAAGTAATATGCAAGCAAAGAGTAAGAAACAATCAAACCACAACATGAATGTTAATCATGGTTCGGCTACAAGGACTCTTTTTCCTTGCCCTACTCCACGCNTGAATATACTTTGTGGAAAACTAGAAGGGGGTTTGAATAGTTTACCGGTTTTTATATTTAATTGCTTTAGAAAACTTTACGTGTAATCAACAATCGATACTAGCAATCAATAAGTAATATGCAAGCAAAGAGTAAGAAACAATCAAACCACAACATGAATGTTAATCATGGTTCGGCTACAAGGACTCTTTTTCCTTGCCCTACTCCACGCCCCGAGTATCCAACTCGAGAGTTACTCTTACTAGTCAACAAGCTCCTTTCACCGGTGGAGAAACCTTACACGTCGCTTACACAAGATTACCGACACAAAGCTAGATGTCGAGTTCTTTTACCAGGGCACAACCACTCCCGTCACACTATGTATTTTGAGGACTAAAATACTAACCGATCACTAATGAATAGATACAATCAATGAAAGTATGAACAACACAAGTTCACACACTACTTAAACAAACAAGTATTGCAACTTCACGTTGAAGCTTGTATGTCTTTGATATGAGTTTGTGATCTTCTTGCTACAAGATAATCTCACTAAAATGAAAGATGGATGAGTTAGATATAAGTGATAAGAGTATGTATGATAATATATGATTGCAAGTGATGAAGAAACAACTTGGGATGGCCTGCTATTTATAGAAAAACAAGGTCAGANCACGTTGAAGCTTGTATGTCTTTGATATGAGTTTGTGATCTTCTTGCTACAAGATAATCTCACTAAAATGAAAGATGGATGAGTTAGATATAAGTGATAAGAGTATGTATGATAATATATGATTGCAAGTGATGAAGAAACAACTTGGGATGGCCTGCTATTTATAGAAAAACAAGGTCAGGAGGCCACGGATTGGACGGAACCAAATCATGGGTTCCGTCCGCGTATGAGTTTGGTTCCGCCAAACTCTGACACTAAATCCTCCAAGTTTTCTTCCAAATCTAACCAAGATCTTGCCATATCTTTCCTTGATACATTGTGTAGCAATCTAAACAATAGCTTTACCATATCTTTCAAAGATCATATTATCTTCCAAAGATCATGATGCAACACATGATGTAATAACAACTTTCTATTTATGTTTAAACTAGTGTAAAATGCAAATGTTAACTAAGTGATATGTTAAAAAGGTCTTGTGACATTATACGTAAAAGACTTAACTATATTTATACTTGTTGCTAAAATAAACTTTATATTTTGTCGTTAATAAAATATCACAAAGGTCATAAAATATAAATAACGTTTTTGGGACAATATTTGTATTAACATACTTGTTTATTATTGGTTAAAAATCTAATTTGTTTCATAGACTGTTATTCTCTTTTGGAACATTAAAAGTCGTGTTGTATTCTCTTTTGGTTGTGCGCACATGTCCTACGAATATGAGATATTTTCTGTTCAAAAAAGGAATATGAGATATTTTGTCTTATACATTTCAAATATTGTCTTAGTTGTGCGCATTAACAAGTATTACTTCAAAAACCATCTTGATTGTGAATGGATAACATATTTCGTTTTACTAGTGATACGACCTTCTAACATTCAATTAATCATGAAACATGTTATCAAACTCTAAATCAAAACGACATTAACACTCTGTTCCCGAGTATAAAACGGAAAGAAGAGAGATGGAGAGGAAAAAAGGAGTGAAGTAAAGAGGAGAGGAATAAGAAATTATTTTTTTATTTTGTGTTCCAGAGTTGGAAAGAAAAGAGAAGGAAGTAACAAAAAAAGAGCTTTAAAATCAACATCACTCCATTTCATCCCAATTTGGGAAGTAAATTAGGAGAGTAATTTTGATGTAATTTACTATCCTTTACTTTCCTCACCCCTCCTAAAAAATCTCAGGAACACAACCCTTTTTTATTACCATCTCAAACCATTCCCTTTCACTCCAAAAAATAAACTCAGGAACAGAGTGTAAGTTTAATGAAAACTGTCAATTTAGCTTAGATACGAGATCATTGTGGACTAACTAAACCATAAGGGATGGACCAAGTAACTAAAGACAGACCAAACAATTTCACATGTCTAGATTGCACTTGACGTCGGGTCTTTTGGATCGACATATAAACAATACCTTGCAAAGAACAAATCCTGATCTTACACATGACAATAAATGACATGACTCTAAGGCTGGACACAATGGAGATTGAGCCATCATCCTCACCTCCATTATCACGCGTCACCCCCCATTGTACGGCCCTCCCCTCACGCGTGAGACAAGACAAAAACAGGAGAGAGTGTTGATCACTTTCACAATATTTAATAATTTATTTATTTAATTTTAATTTTTTTAGTGTGTGTGGGGTATTTTATGGGATATGTTTGTAGAAAGTGAGGTATTTTTTTGGAGGTAAGGGGTTGTGACCATTGAGGCTAAGGTGAGGAGACTGATGACTATTGTGTCTGGTCTAATATGTGCCACACATATTCCTAAAACATAAAAACAAGTGTCATGTACAATATGTGTATCTATCTATACTGCTTATAATAGAGGAAGTCACTTCCTTCCTCTTTAATATTTTAAGACCACTATTAATACAATTTTAAGCAAATACAACCTTGGAAGCATTATTTACAAGTATCTAAAGCACATATAAAACTAAAAACACACTACTCATATATTACAATTAATACACTATTAAAAACATCCCTTCATTCAAAACTACAAGTGAAAAAGCATAATTTACAAGTAGTTGAAGCACAAATAAAACTAAAAAACATTATTCAACACTTACAATTAATACACAATTTAACTCACTCTTTCACCAAAATATACAAATATTTAACTACAATGTACAATATAATTAAGCTTCCAAAACATAAATCTGAATCCAACAGCCCAAAACAAAATAACATTTGTTCGCCGGAAAATTTAGTCACAGGGTACCCGCCGCTGCATCGTCCGGGTATCCTGCTGGTCATCTATTATAGTTAAGAGGTAAGAAACATGCAATGAGGTTTGAAACTTTGACTCATGCAATACAATTTTGATTCAATGTTTAAACCTCTCTCAAACGTAAAATTATCAAAAAAATGGGACCGAGATGAAAAGGATGATGATATAAATGGGAAACTTTGAATCATGTAATACAATCTGGATACAATGTTTAAACCTCTCTCAAACGTAAAATTACCGAGGACTCGGACTCAGATGAAAAAGATGATGATATCAATGAGGAAATTAGTGGATCGCACAATCAATGCGGCATTACAAATCTGTGGTTATTTTGGCGTTAGGTGTTTAGGATGGTATAACCTTTTTTTACAATCTATTAGCCGGTAACTCACACGTTGCGGTGAAGGATACTTATATAATCAAATTTTTTGACGAGCAATATTTTTCAGTTTTATGTTTTTCGTGATAATAACTTTATCGATGGTATTGCTAAAAGGGGTACTTTTTTTGTTGTGTATCCTACAACAAACCTGGAAATCTAGATAGCGGATTACCCAATACTCGAAGACGAACACACACCAACAGATGTTGTAATCGACAGAAAGTAATGCACAAGAATGAACCCTAACCAAGACGATTAGTATTGAAAAGAATGAATGGTACAACGACCCTCCCCCCTCACCTCTTTATTATAGAGATGAGGGGGGAGAAAACCAAACCCTAAAGAGAGTTTAAACCGGCTGCTAACAAAGGAGAAAAAACCTAGACTCACGAATGCTTGGACTGAGCTCATGGTTATCACCCTATATAAAGGTGTTATAGTCGGCTATGCATAACAACCGACTATCCATCCTATTTGACAAAATACCATAGCTAATATACACTAAGACCCCCTACACTTAGAAACACTTGCTAATATGTTTACTATAATATAACAATTTCCACCTTAGTATCATATTAGCCATCTCCGATACGCAGCAGCTTCAACCAGCACCGGAACCTCGGATAGGGGTGTGCCTTCATCCACGCACTAGTAGCAATAACCGCTACTAACATTATCTTAGCTCCTGACTCTATCGAGAGTCCCTTTAGCTAAATAGCCTCCTTTGCAGCCTCCATAAGTGTCATATACGCCGCTTCAGTTGTTGACAAAGCCTCCATGTGCAGCATCATAGCTTCTGAGCTTTCTGCACATCCTTGTATCATAAACCCGTACCTTGTGATTGATCTACCCATGGCGTAGTCAAAATCCACAATAACCTGTACGTTTGTCTGTAATCCACGATCGAACCTATCCAACATACCCACATCTACAGATGCTATGTCAGGTCTCGTGCAGACCATCTGATACTCCCGGCTTCCAACCGCATATATATATGACCACTTACCATTTTTTTTTTCATCACAGTCCCCTGATAGACTACCCTCCAACGACAGCATGGAGTGTCCCTCCAACAAAGTTTGTACCAACTTTCCGTTGTGAACCCTGGACTGTGACCCCCTCAGAGTATTACCACTCTGATTCCTGATGATCTCCATACCAAGTATATATTCCTTTTGCTTTATCCAGCAATCCCTTGGTAACCCAGATCTCAGCCTTGCATTCGCAAGAAAAAACCATACCATCTATATAGAGAAATAGATGTATGAACATACCTGGTGTATACTCCCAGTAATAGTTGTGGCTGTCGTCACTGCTTTTCCTGCAACCGCTGCTGAGCACACACACATTTGACCGAGTATCCATTTCTTCTTTCAATCCAGTCTTCCACTTGGAAATTACCTCACAAGCAACTTATTATTGAAAGTCAATGACTCGTGTGTGTATATCTTCTCCACTACAGCAACTACAAAAGCAGCCTCATTACTGTTTTCTCTATACCTGTATAGTTCATGTGCTGAGTGTTGCTCCCTATCACGTGCTAAATGATAGTCTATTGGTATGTGCTTAAACACATACCTTTTCTTGACCAAATTAAGACCTAAAAGACCAAAAACCCGCCAATAAATGCCAAATATACGTGTTTTTGTGTTTTTATACATGCAGGTAATAAAATATGAGAAAACGACAAAAACCGAGACAAAATCACGAAAAACGAGCACGAGAATGGAAAAGAGAAATATTTATAGCCGGGAAGTGAAATCAAATGACAAAACAAGTCCCTGGAAGGTTTAAAGTTTCAAGAATAGTCCCCGAACCAAGTTTGAATAAATTTACAAGAATGGTCCTCCGTCTTTCCAAAGTTGTCAATTTTGGTCCCTCAAGATAAAATTTGAAGAAATGACAACTCAGGTCCCTCATAAATTCAAAAATAATTACAAATGGTCCTTGGAATAAGAATTCCACAAATTACAGCCTTGGTCCCTAAGTTTTCAGATTATACACATTTAACCCCTACACTAAATAAACATTACACCTTAAAACCCTTAACTAAATAAAACTTTATAAACCCTTAACCTAAAAATCTGCCCAACTCCCTAATTCCTAAACCCAACCCACCATCCCTTTTTAAACCAATATCCCAAACCCAATTATAACCAGCCCAACTCCCTTGACCCGGCCCACAAAATCAAATAAATATAAAAAAATAACCCTATTTACCCCACCCCGTTTACCTTTCTTCCCCACCTCACCACACAACTGTAAAACCCACTATTCACCCATCCCAACCTCGTACCTCCTAGAAGCATCTGACAACGTGTCAGATACACATCACCATCATCATACGTGGCCTATTTGAAGCTTTCCCATTGGACAAGAACATCATAGAAGGAGCTGGAAGGATGAGAAGATAAGGGACTATGAAATTCAAGATCATTCTAGCAAGGAAATGGATAAAGGATGAAGATAAGGTTCTAGAGAGATTCTGGGAGCTTCATAACCGACCTATTGAGGCTATAAATAGGACTGAGATCATGGTGTAAGGGGTGTAGTATAGAATAGTTAAGCTCTTAATCGTTGTAATCAAGCTCTTTTGTACTCAGTGTCTTTAGTATTTTAATAAAATATAGTTTTCTTTAAAAGCTTTTCATTTAACTTTACTGCATATTTCTACTGCTTATTCCTTTAACTGCTTATTTCCTTTACTGCTTATTACTTTACTAGCTTTTATAAACCTTAGCTTAATTTAGTTACTAGCCTCCTTACTGCTTTCCATATAAAAAAAATAATAAAAAAAAAATAAATAAATAAAAAATAAAAATCATAAGCCAGAGGCAATATAAGCTCCCATAAGCTCTAAAGCCTCCTGGTAAGCTCATATAGCCTCTCTATAGCTATTGTGAGCTCACCTCTGCATTTCATAGCTTAACTTGCATCCTGCCTTGTACAAGTAAGTTTTTCTTTTCTGTCACTGCATTCCTAGATTAAAGTAGATTATATTTAGTTGTCCATTGCTTATTCCTGTTACTCTAGCTTATTTAGAGCATAATTAGTAATCATCTTTAGCTTACCTGCATTTAGGCCATTAGTACTAGTTCACTGCCTTAATATAAAATTTAGTGCATTTTTAGGTTCTTGTGCTTATAACCAGTAACATAGTGTTTCATTAGGTCCCCAATAAGCTAAGAAATAATATTGGATAAGCTGTTTATACTTTGGAAGCCAGTAGCTAAATATCTTAGTGCAAACTGTTAATTAAAGGGTGTTTGGATCAGTTGGTTCCTGTGTGTTTTAGTGGGTTGTGTTCTGTGTTTTCTGTATATTTAGACTTCTTTAGGCATAGATAGGTTAGAAATATCATAATATTGCAGTGTCCAAGGTAAAAAGTCAAAGTTCTACATAAACTTAAAACTGCTTAGTAGAATTGTTAATCTGTTGAAATCATTAGGACCAAATCATAGAATAGGTGGTTAGGATTAGGATAATTAGGCTCAAACATATTTATTAACATTCATTGAGTAGGATTAAGCTCCCAAAATTCACTGTGGTCAAACCTAGAGTGCATTACAAAAGTCAAAGTTGCATAAAAACTGGTTCAGGGCAGACCTTGGTAGGGAACTTTTTGATCTAATTTAGGATAGCTAGAGTAAAGATTAGGCTGTAATCTTGCATTTGGGGATAGATTAGCTAGCATAGATTACATTTCATCCATAATTAGTCATTTCTAAACACTTTTGATAGGGTAAATTTAATCTACAAATCTGTCCCATAATAAAAAGTTCAGCAAAACAGATTTTGGCCAAACTTCTAGGTTATAATTAAGGCTCAATTAGCTTATAAGAATTAGGGCTTTTGTGGTTTTTAGACACTATCCTAGGTGAACTTAATCTGTTAGTTTTAGGTTTTGAGCTTATTTAGTGCTTAAAATTAAGGTGTCAAGTAGGTAGTTTAAACTGTTCTTAGTGTAATCTGTTGTAGTGCTTATTGTGCTTATTTCTCTGCTTTTTCTGTGCTTTTTGTGATCCATAGTGCTTATTTAGGTTAGTATTAGGTCCTGTGAAAGTTTGGTCAAATTTGCTCATAGTTTGCTTATTAAGTGCTTATTTCCCAACTGCTTATTGTGTCCAAACAGCTTATTAGGGTTTCAAATTAGCATTTCTTATTTTTCCTAGGTTCCTTAACTTATTTTAGAATTTCCATAAAATTTTCAGAATTTTCCAAGTTGTTTTGCTATTTTTCTTATTTAATTTTAGTTTTTAAGTACTTTTTAATTACTTTTAATTAGCAATAATTAAATAAAAATCCAAAAAAATAGTTTTTCAGTTTTAAAATTACTTTTTAGTTATTTTATAATTTTAGAAAAATAAATTTTAATTTTCACCTTATTTTTCTATTTTTAGTATTTTTAATAATTAGTTAATATTTAATAATTAGTTTTTAATTAATAATAAATATATAAAAAACCAAAAAAAATATATTTTCTAGTTTTTAATTACTTTTAGGATATCTTAAAGTTTTCAAAATTATTTTTCCATTTTTCTTAGTTAAATTTCTATTTTAGTTATTAAAAGTAATTTTAAGTAATAAATAAATAAATAAAAAGTAATAAAAAGTATTTTAAATATATATAAAGTTTAAATTTACGTTTTAAACCCTTTAGAATTTAGAATTTACTTTTAGGACTTAAGTTTTCCCTAGTTGACTTAGTTTTTCCTGAGAATAGCTCGGGAATTTAGGATTCGATCCCGTTTTACGTTTAGGTTTTAATTTCCGTGTTTTACGTACTTTTTCGTGCTTTTCCGTGTTTATTTGTTTTTTACGTGCTTATTTGTAGAAATTTAGGGTTCCCTTAGCCTGCACGACACGATTCAATTCTTGAATCACGAACACGAACCAACGAACCAAGTCTTAGCCTTCGTTGGGAGAAACGACCCGGGGATACATATTTGCCGGTGCTATCCTCGGACAATATAATACATATATTTGGTTGTCTACGACACACCAACAATCAAGGATTGTTTGCGAAGAAAAACATTAGCGATACAAGAACAACAACAACGCAGCAACAACACAAACAAATCGTTTGTTGGAGAAAGAATATCGACGGGTATTCAAGGAGTTATGGAACATGGTGTGGAACAAAACCAAGGAGAACAAGAAGGAGTATTATGGAAACGTTTTGGAAAGGAACAAGCAACAACAACGATGACAAAAAAACGAACGACTCGTTTTTTTGTTTTTGGAAAATAATACCGAAAGGTATTTAAGGAATTTTGTGAAAAGGAGACATGGAATTCGAAAATAACAAAAACTAAAACAAGGATATAGTTACCGAGAACAACAAGGTTGTTTGGAAGTTAAGCCGAGAACAAGAGAAGTCTAGGGCACGTTTTGTTAAACAAGAATTCAATTCGACACAAAAGAAAGAATAGCAACGTGGAAACGAGTGTGGTATAGTGAAAGATGGAAGGAACTCGTTTGGTTTGTTGAGGAAAAGAAAACAATTTGATAACAATAAAAGGAGACTGAGGGTTTTGCTTTACGAATCGATTTTGGTGACAAGAAATAAACAACGAGAAGACAACAACAACACGTTGGTGAACAAGGGAAAAGAAAAAGACGTAATTGGTATAACATTCAAATACCAATACACGAGAGGGAATACGTTTGTGTTTAACACAACAACGAGGTCACAAATTCAAATTTTGGATTTCTATTATAATACGATAGTATAGAAATTTATTTTGTACTATTAGGAAATCCCGAGAACTATATATTGATCCCGTACTATTAGGATTCCCGAAAAACTATATTTTCTATTCCCGTAGTAGTAGGAAATACCATACTTGTTAGAAATTCCCATACGATTAGAATGTGAAGATTATAATCACTTTTAAGATGGTCGGTGAAGATACAACTAACACATCGACAACCCAAAAACCCGTAACACCAATTGCACAATACAATGCCATAAATTGAAAACCACAAACTACACGGTTTGGGCTGTACAAATTAAGGTTATATTAGAAGAACATGGTTTATGTGAAGCAATAGAACCTAAGGAAAACACGCAAGCAGATGATAAAAAGGACAAGGCAACGACGGCCTTCCTATATCGAGCGTTGACCGAAGATGTGATTTTACAGGTAGCAAGTTGTAAAACGGCAAAGGAACTATGGGAATCATTAAAAAGGAGACACGTTGGAGAAGAGAAAGTGCAGCAAGCACAACTACAATCATTGATGATTGGATTTCAAACACTTCAGATGAAGGAAGATGACACGGTGGATGCATTTACGGCTAAACTAAAGGACTACGACACTAAGGCTAAAGAATTATGAAAAACTTTGGATGAATCACTCTTAGTACGAAAACTATTAGATTCGACACTAGATAGGTTCATTCAAATAGTAGCATCCATAGAACAAACAAATGATCTCGACAATATTACCTTAGATGAGATCACTGGAAAACTCAAGGCATTCAAGGAAAGGATAAAACTCCGGAAGGAAGGACAAGTGGAAAGCCTGGAAAACTTATTATTCGCACATGGTGAGCAATCGAGAAAAGGAAGACGATTTACCAAACGCGGAGGTAGATCAAACTTTTCACGAAAAACTGGCAAAGTAATAGAAATAAAGATAACTCGAATGAAGAAAGCCCAACTCACAAAGGAAAGTCAAATAGGAATAGACGTAGTGGGATAAAAGTAAGGTACAATATTTCCAGTGTGGGAAACTTGGACATTATAAGAAAGACTGCAGAGGAATATCGACAACTCAGGAACAGTCAAATCTTATCTTAGAAGACGATGAACCATCACTATTAATGACTACACACGAAACTGAACACAAAGAAGTTTTGTTGAACGAAGGACAAATTCAACCTGGAAAATATGCTACAACAGAAGCTAGCATATGGTATTTAGATAATGGTGCAAGTAACCATATGACGGGAACCAAGAGTCATTTTAGGGATATTGACGAAAGCATAACTGGACGCGTTCGTTTTGGAGATGGATCTTACGTGGAGATAAAGGGTAGAGGCACTATACTGTTAGGATGTCGGAACCAAGAACAAAAGATAGTTTCGGATGTTTACTACATTCCAAACCTCAAGAGCAATATACTTAGCCTAGGACAACTTACAGAGATAGGTTGTAAGATCATCATGGATGGAAACAAACTGACTTTGTATGACAAGAATAAGAAGTTGTTGATGAAAGTAGAAAGATCTAAGAATCGACTTTACAGTATTAGATTACAAATAGAAGCACCTATATGTCTCTTAGCAAATGTAGATAACCAAGCATGGTTATGGCACGCTAGATTAGGTCATCTGAACTTT
Organism: Artemisia annua; assembly: GCA_014162995.1. Taxonomy (NCBI): domain Eukaryota; kingdom Viridiplantae; phylum Streptophyta; class Magnoliopsida; order Asterales; family Asteraceae; genus Artemisia; species Artemisia annua. The sequence goes on along the minus strand of LBNU01012588.1, from coordinate 156,501 downwards.
GACGACATCATCAAGATGACAAGGAAAAGTCTAGTGGAAGGAATACCAAGAATAAATCATGCACGACAGATTTGTGATGCATGTTTATTAGGAAAACATAGTAGAACACCATTTCCAAATCAAACTAAATTCAGATCAAAGAACCCATTGGACTTAGTGTTAGCCTTGAAAATAATGTTATATGTGGAAATTGCAATAGTATCATATCACAAGGACTAGTTCTGACATTAGGACATAGTTTTAGTGATTAGTAGTATAAATACTCTCCTAGTTGCAACTAGGAGAGGTGGATGTTCACTTGTAATAAGGAGGTGTGTGTGTTTTCCCTTTCTCTCTCTAGAAAACACACACATCTTCCCCTATTCTTTAATCTAATATACCATGTTTAACCTTTATTTCGAGCATCCCCGACCTCCTGAAGAATGATTCTTGGTTATTACAATTGGCATCAGAGATAACCAGGGGCGATTTGTGGTGTTTTTGGGTGTTTTGCGTAGCTAGTCTAGGGTTTGATGGCTCGTTGAGTAGTTTTGTGGCTGGTCATGTTTTTTTGGCGCCACAAAACATCTAGGGTTTCATCTAGATCTTGCGTATAGGCTGCTAGCATTTAGTGGGTTTGATTATTGGGTTTTTATGGTGATTAACGTGATACTTTATAGGCTGATTCGGGGTTTTTTATGTTCTTTTGCGAGTATCAAATTTAGGGTTTTGCGAGTATGCATTAGTTCTTGCGAGTATGGCTGGAACTTTGCGAGTATGAAAAATTTTCTGCGAGTATGGAGCTGAGTTCTTGTGAGTATGAAAATTTTTCTGCGAGTATGGTTGCGAGTATGGAAATACTTTGCGAGTATGGTTGCGAGTATGGAAATACTTTGCGAGTAAGGTTGTGAGTATGGAAATACCTTGCGAGTATGGTATTAGGTTTTGCGAGTATGGTCAGATTTCTGCGAGTATGGTCTGCGAGTATGGTTGCGAGTATGATTGCAAGTATGGTTGCAAGTATGGTTGCAAGTATGGTTGCGAGTATGGCTTGCAAGTATATTATTTCGAGTATGAGTTTCATGTTTCATATTGAGTATGTTTTGCCGAGTTAGGCTGGTTCAACCTTATCGTTCATCGAGTAAGGACTTCACTTGAACTTACCTAAACGAAACTCTGCCGAAATTTTATCACAACCTTACAACCTAAACCTAACCCTAATATCACCACACCCAATACTTGATATTATTGGTACACCTTATACAAGAACATGATTCATTAACTTGTTTCATTACATGAATACCAATATATCACCTCACCCACTTCATGATATCATTGGTACACCTTATACAGAACATGATTCATTTATTTGTTTCATTACATAAATACCAATATATCACACCTCAAAACACACCACGTTTTGCTTAAAAAGATCCTGATCAAGAATCATAATACAATGACGATGGCTAATATCAGAAGTTTGTGACTACAAGGAGAATTCTTTATTATCTATTTGGGTTTGAAGTGAAGTTTTACGGATGCGTACTTATTTCATCTTCTTTCTTTCTTCCATTCCGCGAAGATGACTTGTTGGGCACATACTTATGTTAACCTAGGGGTTACATTCATGGTGACGAAGACTTGGTTTATCTAGTTTTCATAGGTCAAGGGGTGGACGGACGAAGACCTAGTTAACTATCACTTAAAGGAGTTACGTTGTAGTGCTCAGTGTCACACGTAGTTGTGGATAATCAAGAGGTGTTACGTCTCATACTTGATGGTTGGTTGGTTGAAGAGTATTGAGTACTTAGGGATTCGATGGTGTACGAACTCTCTACATCGTTCTTAGTCACTACACGAACCACAAGCTTAAGTCACAAGTCTGGGGAATCTTACTTCATTCTCAAGTTCGTCATATTGAGTTCTTCCTTATGGGGTTAATGGAAATAGCCGTCGTTGTTCATTCAGAGGTTGATAAAGAGTTAGACAATTTCATATGGTATCGTTAGTAGATTGGGAATATCGACATCTTCACACGTGCTTATTATGGTCTATGCTAAAGGTGCTTCCGGCTAATACTACATGTACACAATGTTATGCTGATTCCGATGAGATCGCAATCATCAGGGGAGAGAAATGTGTACATCAAGGACGCACAACAGGTTCACGTGATCGGGCTTAATCATTTATTTCGGAGTTGATATCCGCAGAGATGGTCAGTGGTTCAACTTATCCGCAGAGATGGTCAGTGGTTCAACTTGTTACTTTGGTGTCATCGTCTCTACCTTTGTTGGTTACATGTGTACGTTATGGGCTGATTCGTAAGATAGCTGGAATGCATTTGTTGAAGATGAAGATGTTGATACTTTGTACCCCCAAATGGATAATCGTGAAGAAGGTCGAGTCTACAGTCTATTCTACATTGTCCGCTGCGTGTTAGAAGACTAAAGAGGGATTGCAGTTAATTATCAAAAGACTTCTTCAGATTTAGGGCATTCATCAGAGATGTTGTCAGTTTGGGGGAGAGCACTAATTAGGGGAGAGTGTATTGTATTGGCCATTATTAATCCCTAATTAGATTCGCTCACATTGTTCCTCTACAAGCAAAGTGATGGTAGCCGAGAAGACTCAGATGTATAAGTGAAGCTATGGTGCTTGAAGACCACTCTCAGAGCTGCTGTGCTTATGTTTTGTATTGTACTTTACTTATTTATGCTTGTAGGGAACGTTGTAAGCAATTCCCATATAACATTACTTTGGGGAGAGATTGTAAGCCTTGAAAATAATGTTATATGTGGAAATTGCAATAGTATCATATCACAAGGACTAGTTCTGACATTAGGACATAGTTTTAGTGATTAGTAGTATAAATACTCTCCTAGTTGCAACTAGGAGAGGTGGATGTTCACTTGTAATAAGGAGGTGTGTGTGTTTTCCATTTCTCTCTCTAGAAAACACACACATCTTCCCCTATTCTTTAATCTAATATACCATGTTTAACCTTTATTTCGAGCATCCCCGACCTCCTGAATAATGATTCTTGGTGTTTACACTTAGTATATGGAGATCTCTATGGTCGCATTACTCCAGCCACACACTCTTGAAAGAAACTCATTTTCTGGTTAGTAGACGACTATACACGTTTTATGTGGGCCTACTTTCTGACGTCGAAAGATCAGGCATTTAACACTTTCACGGAATTTAGACAACAGATTGAAATGGAGATGAGAATGAAATTAAGGACGCGCAGAACAGATAGAGGAGGTGAATTTACATCTAATGAATTCATCAAATACTGTAAGGAGAATGGAATAGCAAGACAGTTGACAGCACCTTACTCACCACAACATAATGGAGTAGTGGAGAGAAGAAATATGACTGTGTCATCAACTACGAGGAGTACGATGAAAGCGATGAAGTTACCTTTAACTTTTTGGCTGTAAGCAGTTAAACACGCCATTTACATACTCATCAGGGTACCTACGAGAGCCCTGGTAGATAAAACTCCATATGAAGCACTCTACGATAGAAAACTAAATCTGGAAAACCTAAGGATATTCGGATGCACAGCTTATGCGAAGATAACAATACCTCACTTGAAGAATCTGGATGACAGAAGCATACCAATTATTTACTTAGGAGTAAAGGAAGGATCAAAAGCATGTAGGTTATATGATCAATAGGAAAGAAGAAACATGTTAGCAGGGATGTAAAGTTTATGGAAACGAAACCGTGGGAGTGGGATAACAATGGAGAGGATACGAGTACACAAGAGACGTTTTAGTTTTGTGGTAGAAGGAGTTGAAAATGGAAATCCAACACCAGTCAACATAGAAAACAATCATAACACGTAACAGGAACATGAACCAATTCCTGATCCAAATTCACCAATCATACCACCAACATACACTTACAACCCTTACTCAGAAGATGAAGAAGAAGCTACTCTTAGCTCATCAAAAAGCTCAGAACATAGATTTGATGGTAGACCGATACGAGGTTTCAAACAGTTAATGGAAGTCTATAAGGATGCACGTGAAGTAGAAGCTGAAAGTCTATTTTTCACAGAAGAAGAACCCCGTAACTACAAGGAGGCATCAACAGACAAGAAATGGATTGAGGCCATGGAGATTGAATTGGATTCAATCAACAAGAATAATACATGGACTCTTACTACATTGCCAATGAATTAGAAGGCAATAGGACTCAAATAGGTTTATAAGACCAAGAGGGATACAAAAGGAAGGATCATCAAATATAAAGCAAGATTAGTAGCGAAAGGTTATGTACAAGAACAAGGAATAGACTTTGATGAAGTACTTGCACCATTTGCTAGGATAGAGACAGTTCGGTTGATATTAGCACTATAAGCTTATCATGGATGGCAAGTACACCATTTAGATGTAAAATCAGCATTTTTACACGGCGATTTGAAGGAAGATGTCTACGTTACACAACCTGAAGGATTTATTCAACAAGGAAACTTAGGGAAAGTCTACAAGCTCACTAAAGCTTTGTACGGCTTAAGTTAAGCACCACGAGCTTGGAATGTGAAACTTGATCAAACCTTGAAGTCACTAGACTTTAAGAAATGTAATCTCGAACAAGCAGTTTACACGAAGAGAAGCAAGAGTTCTACACTTATAGTTGGAGTATATGTAGATGATTTGATAATCACGGTCACTCCAAAGAAGGAAATTGAAGTATTCAAATCCCACATGGAAGAAAAATTTGAAATGAGCGACCTAGGATTCTTAGCTTATTACCTTGGGATAGAAGATACACAAACAATAGGAGAGATTACAATCAAGCAAAGTTGATATATTAACAAGATCTTGAAAGAAACAAGTATGACGAACAGTAATGATATGAAGATACCAATGGATCCCGGCACTAAGTTGGTTAAGGCGGAAAATGGAAACTCAGTTGACGCAACTTATTACTGAAGTTTAATTAGAAGTCTCAGGTACTTACTACATACAAGACCGGATCTTAGTTACTCAGTCAGACTACTCAGCAGATTTATGCAAAACCCGAAGGATCATCACCTGAAGGCATTGAAACAAGTAATCCGATACACCAAAGGAACAAAGGAGCATGACATAATATACAAGAAAGAAGGCGGCTGCAAGATTACAGGTTACAGCGACAGTAGTTATGGAATGAATACCGATCAAGGAAAAGGAACTACTGGGATAGTATTTTATTTTGGAGAATCACCTGTTACCTAGTGCACTCAGAAGCAACCAACAGTGGCGCTCTCATCATGTGAATCAGAATTAATGGCGGCTATTGGAGCAGCATGTCAAGCCTTATGGTTAAAACGACTACTTAGTGAATTAACTGGATGGAAGAAAAAAGGATAACGCTGAAAGTCGACAACATTTCAGCAATAGCACTCGTCAAGACCCCAGTTTTTCATGGAAGAAGCAATCACATCGACATTCGCTATCATTTCATTCGTAAATGCGTAGGGCCAGGCTGGTCAATGCCCAATATGCATATTCATAATACTAGCGTTTCCAACAAAATTAATGGTTCATGATGGGGACTTAATTGGCAAGAAATACTCAATGTAAGATGTCTATAATTCATATAATCGGATCCAGCATACCAAAAACTACTTCTATTCAGTTTGTAAAACTAGCATGTATCCCCATCGCGAGGTTTATAAAACATTTAGATAAGTAAAGGCGAGGCTATGAACTCATCGTGAGCAAAGTGAATAGCAAAGAACAAGTAAGTGATGAATGAGCCGCGAAAGTCCTACGATCACGTGTCTTAGTTTTTGAAAATAAATATTGATGCAATTTAGCTATATATATAAATTATAATCTTAATTATGCTTGGTACATAATTCCTAAATATATCAAGTGTTCAAAAATAAGGTTTTAAAGCTACAATTACATGAGTTTTTAAATCCTTCTTATACATTTAACGTCAAAGCTGTCAAAATTTTTATAACTTGCACATCTTAGAAAATCCGTTACTCTTGAACCGTATGCCAAAAATTAAGTTCCTTATATCTCCTGAAAGGTATTAATCTGTACTAACAAGTTTTGTAGGTTTTACTAAGCCAATAGTTACATAACATTAGTAAAACTATCAATTTATCCATACTATTCAATCCATCAGCTTTCAAAATTACAACAGTCCCACAAAAGTTGCGATAACTAGAGTTCTACAAGTCCAATTAATTCCCCGTTTGCGGCCATGTTTAAGTTAAGATGTTACCTACATTTCATAAAACTGGGCCAAGTAGTGAAAATAAAGATATCACTGAGATTTTTACCATTTAAATCTGCAACTCCGAATCTAGCATGTTTCACAAAAATATTTCTATTTTAATCATCGTAATGAGTTATTCGATGAAATACCCATCAAAATGACCACAAGACATAGGGCTACATCTACATATTTTTAGTTTAGGTCCAATATTTACTGATTAGTGCAGTTAATTCCGTTTTTACCCCTGAGTACAAAACTATTTTGCATGTTAAGTCCTTTAGTGATTTTATTGTTTTTTAAGCTATGTACCAAGCCTAACCAAACATAATAACTTATATAATATTCAAATACATCAAGAAATAACAAAGTTACAGAAATAAAATGAAGTGTGAGTGGTTGGTTTCCTTACAATCTTTGAAGAACAAGAAAATCAAGAACAATGGACCACAAAACATATGATTTTACCAATAACCCTTGCACCCTTTTCTACCAATCTTTACCCAACTCTTTATACCCTTTTTAACTTTGAAAATACTCTAATATACCAGCCCTTAAACCATCTTTATCAACACTTGTAACAACTTCCCAAAGAAACCAAGAAATGATGAGTTTTAGTGAAGTTTTGTGGTGAAATACTCAAGAACAAGTCTAGGACTTATGATCTTAACACAAGAGCACAAGATTAATACCAAAATCAATATGAGAGAGGTGTTTGTGGGCTGTTTATCTCGTTCAAGAGAGGGAGAGAACAAAGAAAATGGTAAAAATGGTGATATAAACTAGGTGTGAAGGGTAGTGTGTTATATATATCAAAGAGACATTTGTAAGAGGTCTTGAACACTTGTCAACCATGAAGATATCTTTTGGACAATGTGGAATTTCGTGGGTTTAAGGGTAGTGGGGGGAGTGTTATTTTTTTTGTGTAGTTTTGGGTTAAAGTGTAAGTATTTGGTCCCGATAATTGTAAACGTAACATTTTTAAAACGAAAAATGTAAAACTGGGCAACGTAAGAATACAAAACGTATAAAAACATTAAAACTTGTTATCATAACCTATTATAGTAGTTTAGATGAGTGGTGAGTTCATAGAAGGGTTTAAACATCGTTAAAACTGAAACCGTGAGTTGAAAACGCGTTTGGTGACACCGGTTCTTGATAAAAGTGACGTAAACTATAAAAATAAAATGACAAGTATAAAACTCACTTGTAAATATGAAAATAGGTTAAAATGTATAAAATATGTAAAATTATAATAGTCTAAGGTTGGTTTACGTTGTTAAAACCATAAACGTAAAATTTAAATCGCGTAAAACGTAAAAGGTGCAAGGTTTACGTAAAATTGGATAAAGTAAATTATGACTTTTAAAATAGGATTGTAAGGGAAAAAAAATGCATAAAAAGTGTAGAATGGACGTAGTCTAGTAGTGATAGAATTAATTGAACATGTCATGACGTACGCGGATAACTTCTGACGATGTTAATTATAAAAAAAAATATAGTTAAATAATAAAATATTAAAATTAGTGACATGAAATTTTTTTGAAATGTCACAGCACGTACCCATTAAGAGAGCTCCGTCCCGGAGCTTAACTCGCTTTATCTCCTGACGGTTCACTTGAGAAAAGATAAGGATATTCGTAAGGAATGGAGTATAGAATAACTAAGGGCGCGGTAAAGATAGAGTAAGAATTTGCTTAGTTGTTGTGAAAATTTTTGTGTTTCTTGAATATTAAGTAGAAGATCAATTAGACATAACCCATATATAACTATTCCTAGTATTTGAAAAATCTAAGTCGAACATATGTAGTCAGACTATGTTCCACTGTCCCTAGGTTAAATATAGGTGACTAGACTATATTTAACCGAGGTTCGATAAAATTTTCAAGTACTTAACTTAGTTATACTCGTGATATGTCCGTTGTTGGACAAGTATGGAGTTTTTATAAGTATCTTATATACAAAGAGTGATATAAGTTTGTACATACGAAAGAATCAATTATAAGTACGTTGTATGAGTGTGTAACACAAGCGAATAAGGAAAATGCGCGCAGAAAAGGAAGTTTTAAGCAGTTCAAAAATAGTTCACACCAGGACTGAATCACAGATCTTTACAATGAAGGTTTCAAAAAAAAGAACTTGATGAATATAGAGAAAGTTGCTGAACTTCTACTTTAGTAGATGATAAATAAGTTTATAAGATTTAGAAGAGAAAGCCGAACAACAAAATAATAACAAGATAGTTCATGAGGCAATATTAAATCAATGGTTTTATTTAATGACATGGTCGAGTAATTCGTAAGATAATAACAAAATCGTTTATAAGGTGGTAAAAAATTTTGGTATAAGGTAAATGACAGAGTGATTTATAAGATGATAACAAATAGTTTATTAGGAACTAGTCAAAAGAGTCTATGTAACGGTAGTACATTAGTGATTTAGTTTATAAGATGGTGGTGATGTAGTTTGTACGGGAGTGACAAAATGATTGATGGATAGTGTCAAACATTGCAAAATATTTTAGTGAAATGATTTATAAAGCGATAGTAAAATAGTTAAGTTAATGGCAAAATTATTTGTAAGGTGCTTGCAAAATAGTTGATATGAGACTAACAAAGGTGTTCATAAGTTGATAGTATGTATGGTTATTCACTTTACAAGGTATTAATTAGTAAGGTAGTTCTTTGGAGAGTAGTAAATACAATTGATAATATTGTTAAAGAATGTTTATATGGTAATAACGGAGTTGTTTATAAAATGGTAGTGAAATTTCCAAGGTAAATAAATAAAATGTGACGGGTTTCATGTAACCGTTGTGTAAGGTCATGAAAAGATTTTTAAAGATCATAGCATTACTCACGGTTTTTGAGAAAATAAATGAGACCACAGTGTCACCCGCAATGTATGAGAAAGTTTTAGGGGATCATCAAAATGAATAAATATGTATTTAATTGTTTAGTAATCTGGTGAAACATATATAATTAGGAGAGGTAGGGTTTGACATGATGCTTTGGAGGCTGAATGTAAAGAATTAGATAAAACGTTTATAATAAATACCTTTATACAAATAAGAAGTAATACTCTATTAATTAAGCATAAATAGTCGAGAGAAAAATCAAGTGTATATAAATAGTTCTTAAATAGTATTAATAGTGGGGCTTAAGAAAATAAGCAAGAAATGTTCAGAAAACATGACTTCACGGGGAGTAAGACAACCAATAGAATTGATAAACTTTAAAAGGTTTCGATGTTATATGAAAATATATAACATATGGTGATGAAAGAGTTTAGAGACCATTGTAATCACATACAATGTCGGATAAATAAGAGAGACCATTGTAATCACATACAATGTCAGATAAATAAGAGAGACCATTATAATCGCATATAATGTCGGGTAAATAAGAGAGACCATTGTAATCGCATACAATGTCAGATAAATAAGAGAGACTATTGTAATCACATACAATGTCTAGAAGATTTTAGTATTCACTTGGAGAACTTTATTAAGGAAAATAGCGTTGCTTCAGGATAGTCGGAAAAGAAATTTATCTTAAGTACATATAGTAATATTCACTATATGTATACGTATATTAACGGTGCACTCAAAGATGTGAATAAATTTCCGGATGGAAATTCACAATGCACATGAATATCATAAAATACAACAAGGAAGTTTAGTGCACAAAAGGTTATATATATAAGAGTGATACTTTCGCGGATTATCGGACGAGTTAAGAAATAATTATAGTGCTCCTATAATTATCCTTAATATAATTAAGATATACTCGAGGGAGTAATAGGAAATTCATGAGTAGGCGCGCATGGATATCAGACAAGATGATGAAAGCTCATGATTTTGGAAAATAAATGATTATAGTCTAGGTTTTTTTTAAAAGGAAAAAGACCTAGTTTACTATAATTTGTGCTCTGGTACCAATCTATAACACCCCCATTTTCAAAACGCAGCGGAATACAACATGGGGTGTTATTTATTAGTCACATAGTACAAGTATAGTAAACAA
>LBNU01012588.1:102084-118204 GCA_014162995.1 Artemisia annua | reverse complement strand
GCAATATCATGAATTAAGCATGTGATAGGTTCAAATACCTGAGACAGACCGTCAGTGTCGTACACTGGGCCTGAATCATTAACTTGAAGTTCCTGCATATTAGCCATCAGCATCACAGCAACAGTAGCTTCCAAGTCCTCCATATCATCATCAGAATGAGCTGTAGCCATAAAACTGTTGTTCATGTCATTGCTAGCATTCCCACGTGCTTCATCCTGAAGTGCAAGTAGTAGAGCCTCCTTGTGGTACTTGCTTCCTTGAGTACATGGCGAAGGACATGCAGTAGCTACGTGACCAACCCCATTGCAGTTATAGCATCGAACAACCGTTTTTCCTGCATTATTATTACCCTGTTCCACAATCTCAACCCTTTTCTGAGTAGCAGCAACATTGTTGCGATAACCAGTGTTAACCCTTTGACCTCCTCCAAACCTTCCAGGATTACGATTCTGCACTTCCACACGACCATCCTGAATAACAGCTTGATTCCTGGTGTTTGATGAAGAACGAAGTCGATTGTTGGACTTGGTTGAGAACTTGCTGAACGCTTTAGCAATGAGAGCAATTCCTTGGTTCAGACTGTTGAAGTCCTCATCATCTTCATCATTAGTAGAGTTGGAGTAGTACATTGAATCAGTGTTGTCATAAGACATATTCAGATTGCCTTGCTGATTGGGATCATATGGAACTAGTTGGTGAGAAGATTGTGGTTGTTGGTAGGTGAGGTAATTCGGATCCTGAAAAAAACCCTGATGTGATTGCTGTGGAGTGAATTATGATTGAGCCATAAGTGCTAAAGAGTTTGGTGTTGGAGAAGGTGACAAACTTGCACGAAGAGCACGATCCTTGTTTACTTCACTCTCATGATGCTTCAAATAGTCAAACAATAAACCATAAGTGGCATTATGAAGATTCTTCGCTTGTCGAACAAACGTGACATACTTTTGCCAATCATAACCAAGACAACTTAGAAACTTTGTGTTGATAGCAATCCTAGGAAGTTTCACATTGTTTCTATCCAAATCATTGATGATGTTGGTGAACCGATGATAGTAAGACTCGAGTGATTCCCCTGATTCAATCATGAAGTTCTCATATTCTAGATAAAGCTTTGACTCCATATCTTCTTGATTCAACTCGGTGCCTTCCATCAAGAGGTGAACATGTTCCCACATATCTTTTGCAGTTTTCTGAGCATCAACACTTCGAAAGATTGGATTGGGAATTCCTTGGACTATGTAGCTCATTGCAAGTTCATTAGCTTCATAATGAAGTCTTTCTTCTTCAGTGAGTTGTGATTCGGGAACTGGGATTACTGTTTCAGGTCTTGGTGGTGTAGCATTGGGATCACCCGGAACCGTTCTTGTTGGCCATTGGTATGGACCTTCAAAGAGAACTTTCCTCATATACTTACCATGAGGTTTCCTTAATTCAAGAAAACGCAGGAAACGGCTCGACCAATGAACATAGTTACCAGGTGTAAGCATCGGTGGAATGTCAAGAGATCCAGCTTCATGACGAGATTGTTGACTAGTGATAGCTTCACACATCTGATCGAACCAATGGATTTGCTTAGGTGGTGGTAAGACGGTTTGCATGTGCGGTTGTAAGTACGGTTGCTGTTGCACTTGATGCATTAAGAGTTGATGTTGAGGGTACATTGACGGTTGTTGATACAATTGTTGAAACGGTTGAGGATACGATTGTTGTTGTTGATATTGTGGTTGTTGTTGTTGTTGTTGATTATAGAAGTAGAATGGAGGTCGAGACATGATGATTGATTATGCTTCAATGGATCTTTAAAGGATAAGTTGTAGGTTGTTATATTCAATAATGAATAAGAAACTAGAAGAGAGAAGAAGAGTGTGGAAGGAACTCAAATATGATGTAATGGAAATTGATATTGCATAAAGAGAACCAACACCCTCTAATGAGGGTTTACATCTTCTTATATAGGGAGTCCAAGGGTCACTAGACTCTTCTTACTATTTTACACATTTGGCCTTGGACTTCCACATGTTGTGACATTACATCTCAAACTTTCATAACCAAATGATTAAATACTAGACATAATGATATTAAAGTAGCAACCTATTACAAACTAATGACCGACACTTCGTAATACGTGAAACGTGTTCCTAACAGAACATGATCGTAATAATATCACTTCTGACACGCCATATATGGATCCTAATGGACAAATGCTTCTACATGATATGTCTGTTTATGAACCAAATTGTGCTTTGATTCTTTCCTTAGTTGAGACCTTAAATGTTAAAGTTCAAAATTGCATTGTTGTAATTCAAAAGAACAAAGATGAAAATGAGGTGTTAAACAAAGAGCTTGAGGGGTGCAAGATCAAAGTCAAAAGTTTACAAAGTTTACAAACAGATAATGACCAGAAAAAAGATATTGAAAAGGTTTATTCTGATATTGTTGAGCGTGAAAAACAATTTCAATCACGTCTTGATATTCAATATGTTTTGAATGTTCAAAAGGTCATAAAACTAAATGAAGAAACACTACTACAAAAAGTGTTTTTTACAACGGCCTTTTTATCACGGTTTTATAATATACCGCTTTAAAAAATCTGAAAAACCATTTTATAGAACATACTCTTGTAAAACCGTTCCAAATAAGTGTTATTTAAAACGGTTTATATATCCCATACATTTTATAACACGGGTTTTTAATAACCGTTGTATAAAAAGAGACTTTCAAAAAATTCACAATTAAAAAGCGGGATATTATTCCCTCTATTTCTTCTTTTCAAGTTTTCATTGAAAAGATAAACCATATGGGTTAAAAGGAACCACAAAGTAACACTAGTACCCACATATATCTTTTTTCTCATCTTCAATATTCCCACAAACACACACATACAAATACCACGTCGCCTCAAACACCGCCACTTGCTAGAAATCGAGAGCACACACAATAATCACGAGTCTGCACAAGATCTGATAAGGTTCATTTGTTGTAGATCTAAATAATTCTTATATTCTTATTTTTGTGATTTGTTTGTTTTAGATCTGATGACTCGACTATGAGTTTTAATGTTTGATTTTTCTTTTCTTGCAGCTCTTGTTAATTTGGACATGGATATGATGAGCCTTCAACTTGTAGATCTTGTTTTCTTTTTTTTATTCGTTTCTTTGTAGATCTAAAAATGTGGGTTTAGTTTGTATATAAGTACACACAGATACTCGTATCAATTTAGGCATAATTTATCAATTACTTGTATTTTATCAAAGATATATTAATCACGTTTATGCAATAATTGTTCATTATGTATATATTTGTTTTTTAATTTATGAGATTTTATGATGTGATCCGAACAGTTGGGAAGAAAATAAGGAAGAAGTGAAGAAGAGAATAAGAAGGAATATTGGAACAATTTTCTGAATACCATTAATAAAAAGTTATGCTTTCCTTATAAAGGGAAAACAACAGAGAACAATTCAAAATTACCTAACAATGGGGAAAATTAACGTTACTGGAAATATGGGCATCCCCATGATCTCCTTTATTTCAGCAACTAAATCTAAAATTTCGAAATCTGATGATCGACTTTTTGAAATGGTTGAAGATTTAAGGTATGTCGTTGAAAAGTGTGAATCCCGTCACAAAAGAAAATCGTGTGCAAATGAACTCTCTACCCAAACCATCACAACATAAAACTTTTCTTTAAAACAAACCATAAAACGAATTACTAAAGAAGTTGCAGATGTCAAAGATAAATTGATGAAGAAAATTTCTCAGATGGAAAAAACATTTGTAAAACTTGAGGATCAAAGCATCTATTTCGAGCTCGAACCACAACATCAAAATGGAAACTTGAGGCTCGAAGACGTATTAGAGTTAGCCATAGTGATTTCTTCCAACACATGTAAAGACTACACCAAGCGTGGAAGACTGTTACCAGAAGTGGGGTTTAATGCTTGAAGGAGAAGAAAAAAAGGGGGGAAAAGGTGGTATGGAACAACGTTTGAAAGGATCGTAGTGATGGTATATTTTGTATCATTACGCCAATTTGGACTTCTCCCGACGGGTACTTATAGGGACGACGAATATCGTAGCTATAAGTCCAGCTAACGACAAAAAGCCAACCTTTTTGGCCACGTTTTTAACCCAAAAATTTAACGACTACATTGGAACCTTTAGCGACTACACTGTCGTCGCTAAAGGTTAGCTAGATGACAAAACGAATGCATCTTAAATATTTGGCTTTGACTATTACCTATATTAACATTCGAGGGATAATAACATTAATGTGAACCCGCCCGCCCCGCTCGACCCACTCAGTTCATCAATCATGTTAAAATGATGATGACGCCCCTAGAGATGAGTAGGTTGGGATGTGTTTGTTTAGGTTGGTTTGTTGAACAATTTATGGTTTTGAACTTAGTAGTTGAACAATTTATGTTTTTGTTTAACTTTGTTTGTAACGAATGTTGAACAAGGATTTTAAACATTTATCAAATTGGAATGTGATTCGTATGTTTTAGTTATAGTTTGTGTTGATTTGGAAATTCTCGAAATTTTAGAAACTTGGTTGCGAAAATGGGTCAGAACACTTGTGAAAACAGCTGGAAACAACCTATGGTTTAAAAACATGTAGACACCTTTAGCGACCACATGTAGCCATTAAGGTGGTTGCCATTTTTTGCTTGGTCAAATAGCCAAGAACCTTTAGCGACCACATGTAGTCGCTAAAAGTGATCACTAACGATTTTAGTGAAACAAGTCAAGGACTTTAATTGACCACATGTAGTTGCTACAAGTGGTCGCTAATGATTTTGGTCAATAAGTCAACAAACTTATAGCAACTACATGTAGTCGCTAAAAGTTTTGTCACAAAAGTTAGTCGTAAGTCAAAAAGGCAAAAATTCAAAAGTAAAAAAAAGTTAAATCAAACCCGTAGTCGCTTAAATTAAATATGTAGTCGCTAAAACTTTTAGCAAGGAATTTAATGACATGGCATTTATAGTGACTACAAGTGCTCGCTGTAGGTTTTGGCAATCACTTTTCCCACTTTTAGCGACTACATTCGTACGTATTCGCTAAAAGTGGTTTATCTAGTAGAATGTGTGTGGGTATGTTTTGTGATTATATATGTGTGTTTAAGTGAGGTATAAGTAAATGGTGACTATTACGAGAGTAAAGGTGATTAGATGGTGAAAAACAAAACTAGTTTATATTGACGAGTTTCTCGTTTCCATGTTTAACGAGAGAGATGTTACTTCATGAAGTAATCGTAAACCTAAATGTGTAATAGAAGGTATATAGCGCGTCATATAGTACTACATACTGTTGATGATAAGATGACATGAAATCATGAAAACATTTATAAATGATATTTACACCATGTGTTGCTACAATTTTATCAAAGATGTACAAGAGAACAATTTGAAGTGATATGTAGCAATTAGTTGCACAAATAAATGTGCTAAAAGTACACCTACAATCAGGGGCGTAGCTAGAAATTTATTTTGGGGGGGGGGGGGCAAAAAAAAGTAAAGGACATTAGCAAGTGCTAAAAAATATTATAATATATAACTATGTAAAATGTTGCAACAAATTTGTTAATTTAGTGCTTTAGTTGCATACGTTGCTCATCCACATCGTTAAAATCATCTAAAAGTGAATCTAAAATGTTAAGGATTATTTATTTGTTTAGCCAATCAAGTTTTGTAAAGTATTTATAGAAGAATTAATAAGGGGCGATGGATCAGTTGTACAACAATTAGTATTTCTACATGGACTTTATCAGTAGATAAGGTGGGTCAGAAAAATAATACTCCCTCCGTCCCACATTAAGTGTCCACTATGACTTTTCAAAGTCTTTTTCTTTCAATTTTGACTTCAAATATTTTCGTTCGTGTTAATTAATACTTGATGCAATATATATGAATGGATTAAGTTTTGAAATGTATTTTCATTTGTATAATTTTCATTAAATATTATATAACACAAATAATTATAATTAAGGTCAAAAGTAAAGAAAAAAGTCTTTAAAAAGTCATAGTGGATACTTAATGTGGGACGGAGGTAGTATTAGTTACACTTACAACATTGGATTTTTTATATAATACCTATGTACAAATTTTAGGGCTTTGTGGGTGAGCCATGCCCCACTTTACCCCCACATCTTCGGGTATTTTTATAGGATTTGTCTTTCTTTGAAATAATTATACTACGTATATGTTAAACCTAGCATCTTTTAATTCCTAATATATGCAGTCAATTTGTTCGGTTAGTTGGCAAAAACTTTCTAGTCAAGGCATGGATACTCAAATTGTAAAACCAAAATTGTCTTTCGGTCCAATAGTTAATTATTTATTCGTGTGCAAGGGACACTCTTTAGTACTAAAACATGCAATTAATGGTCGAACCCATTTGATAGCTCGCTACCTTTGATCGGAAACTAATGGTTTTCCTGAAAAGAACTTGTCGCCGCCGCGAAAGCGGGAGCCCAAGGGCACATCGCCTTACTTGGAAGTAGCACAATTAGTCTATCCTGTGAACCACATATTTTTCCATTCGCTAGTGTTATAGTGTTTGTTTGGATGGTTTAAATCAACAAAATACCGAATTAAAGTAGTAATGAAAAGTAAGGAAATGAAAATGAAAATGGAGGTGTACGGAGAGGATGGATAGAGGGAAAAGGCACCATAATGATGTAAGATGATGTGTCATGCATAAATAAATCATAGACAAAAACTGTCAACCCTGATGGAGTTCTTAAGAAGCTTCCCTTTCTTGGAAGACTAACCCAAACTAAAAACAAAATAAAACAACAGTTTAGTGTCAACATCATTACCAAAAATTGCTTCTTCCACCAGATGCTCCTTGGCTCTTCTCTTTTCAGTCTTTCTTCTTCTATCCCTTCCTCTGTTCACTTCACTTTCTTTCCATCACTTATGGCTCTTATTTTCTTGTAGCTTTTAAGTATTTACTAATTTCATCAAAATTTAATGAAACAGAGTTGTTGCTTATTGATCCAAAAGACTAGTAAGGTTCGAGCTATTGGTGTAAAATCCTTGCATGACAATATGTTAAGGTAAGATATTGGGTTACTAAACTACTTTTTAACCCAAAAAAAGGCTTAAAAGTATCCATCAACTTTAATTCTTTGTAACTCTTTGCTAGAACTTTTCTAGGTTCTACTACAATTATGTGGTTAAAAAAAATCAGTTTATAAGTTGGGGGTGACCTTCCAACCCAAGTTTTTTTATGAACCCTAAAGATTGTTTAAATATAAAATGTAGTTGGACATGTAAAAGGATGAAAAAGGTGTGTAATTTTTAAATATGTAAACCAAGAAAGCTGTACAATTTGGCGAAGTTGGTTTCCTTTTTCACTGGCATGATTGGATAATTATCAATTTCCTATGAACACTATCCGCATTATCTTAACTCGATCGGTGCTAGCTGTTAAATAAACAGTCATTCCAAAAAGGGCAAATTATTAAAAAAAAAAGTATTATACTTGCCACTGTTTCATCTTCTGGGTAGCGAACTATTTTTTTTCATTTTGAGGGTAATTTTCTTTCAAATTTATCATCTTTAGGGTAATATGTGACATTTTTGCCCTTCGGAAAAAAAAAATTGTATTAGCTACGAGGGGCAAAAATGTCCAAAAATTTCGCAAAATACCCTAAAGATGATGAATTTGAAAGAAAATTACCCTCAAAATGAAAAAAAATAGTTCGCTACCCAGAAGATGAACAGTGGCAAGTATAATACTTTTTTTTAATAATTTGCCCTTCCAAAAACGAATATACTACGAACACATATCTGTCTAACCCTATCATTATCAAGATAGTTTGGTAGCCAAGACAATGTGTATTCCGTTAACAATAATATTTGTGTATTTTCCGTTTCAAAATAACACAAATATATGTATATCATATTATCAAATATGTATCCATAAGTCAATGTATGCAACATGTAACCTTGTCCGCACATCCAATTGGTTGTTCCAACAAAAACATCAAGACAAGCTTCAGCAGCGCGTTTTGTTGAGGTTTACCAGATCCCCGACCCACCATAGTACATTAGCCAAGTCCATGGGATAGTCGTTGCCATATCCCCACCGAGCTGCCACGATGTTCTTTATATATTTTGAAAATGTAGAGAACCATTAGGTGCCTACGATTAAGGTGTTGTTTGTTTTCTCAAAGGTTTTATGTCTTCATCTTCAAACCATGTCTGCAGAAGAAACAAAAACCCCCGTGCAATCGCAAACAAGAGAAGTGAAAAGAGGGAAAAAAATGTTTTTTCAAAAAAAAAAAAAAAAAAAAAAAAAAAAAAAAAAAAAACGACACCTAAGAACGCGTACTTCTAATCACCACAATTTTTGGGCATAGAAATTTGTTAGGTAAGGCTTCAAATTCTCTACACTTTAATTGATCTACATACTCTTAATCTCGGACATTTTCCAGTTGTCTTTATTTAAATCTTGGTGTCTTTTTATTTTTTATTAAATTGAGAGTATAGTGTGACAAAACTATCACTAGTTTTAGGTATTTTTCTAACACGCAAAGCATAACATAATACCAAAATGTTAAATCTGTCTACAAAATGGCCATTTCCAAACTTTTCACAAAATTTTAACTTACAGTGACAAAAACTAAGCATGAAAGGTTAGGTCTAAATTCTGACCAATTTATTACCGTTAACCAATGTGAAGTACGACAACAAAGACTAAAGAATGAATTATATCTGTGGGAATCTTGAGTGTACAGCGTTTAAGTATTGTTTATTAATGCAAATTGATTTGACAAGTAAATGAGGGGTGAAAAACAAAAACTGTGTCATGGTATTACCACTCACTCACTCTTCTCAGAATCCCCAAACTGGAAACTCTTTATTTGTCTCTTAGTTAAAAGCAGTTTTCTCTCTAAATGGCAACTATCAGTATATTTCTTCCTCATCATCGTATACACTTTACCTTTTTATTAATTTAATACAACCCTATACTTCCATTAGCTAGATGCTACTTACCACCCACCATCTAAACCTAACTTCATTTACCTATACAACTTTTTTACTTCCATTTTGCATGTCTTCAAAATATTTCACATATTTAAATCTCGTATGTATAATCCGGTGTAGGTCCTATTTTATCTCATCAACATTCACTCTCATCACAAAACCAACTTAGTGGTGATCCCAAACCCATCACACAAACATACACTAGTTAACTACAAATATACCTCCCAATACATTCACACACACGATCAAGGAAAATTGTTAGGTCAAGTTTATGACCAAACCCCCTACATTATACACTCACAGCGCGTGAAGGATAGCCACGGTTGGGTAATGGTGTTCCATATATGTGTGAAGAACCAAGCATGACGCATCAAAATTGCTGCATTACAAATGGCCTTACGAAGGACTAGAATTTTGTTTTTAGCTCTGTGCATGTTTTTCCTTGTGAGTCAAATTGGATTAATCGGCCAAATACGATTCTTTTAACGACATAATTATGTTAAAACTAGTAAAATGCTAGAGAGATTACAATAGATAAGTAAAGCAGATGTTGGTTTATAAAGCCCATAAAATCAATCTATAACTCCACGATGTGTTTACATACATGTATAAAAAAGATCGTGTATATTATATATCCCATAATAGTTTCATCATCAAAAAGAGATTCTCTACATAATAGGTGCATTATGCAAAAAAATCAAGAATGAAAACATTTGCATATTCTTTTTTAACACATTAAGATGTGTCCAAAATTATGGTACGTACTCTACATAAATTTAGACCTTTTGTCATGTGAGACACCATCCGGG
Source organism: Artemisia annua (assembly GCA_014162995.1). Classification (NCBI taxonomy): domain Eukaryota; kingdom Viridiplantae; phylum Streptophyta; class Magnoliopsida; order Asterales; family Asteraceae; genus Artemisia; species Artemisia annua. Next base: position 108,396 of record LBNU01012588.1, on the reverse strand, counting down.
TCTGCCGCTCCTTCTTCTTTTTCACAATTGCCTTCTCTCTCTCTCTCTTTTTCTCTCTCTCTATAGATAGAGATCTTATCTTGTAGAATTTGTTAATCAATAAACTAAAATGGAGGAACAGTATGGGATAACGGATCTGACTCACTACATGAATGGAAGACCAATGTTCACTGCTATACCACAACAACCACAAACTCAACTCCATGATCTTCAGTACGAAATGGTGACTAGCTTGGGAGGAGGTGGTGGAGGTGGGATGATGTTTCGATCTGATTCGACCACTGGCACGGGCTCGACTACTAGTGCTGGTGGTGGGTTAGAGATGGAAACTGGTGGTGGTTTAGATAAGGAAATTGGTGGTGGAAATGGTAGATGGCCAAGGCAAGAAACTTTAACACTTTTGGAAGTCAGATCAAGACTTGATTCTAAGTTTAAAGAAGCTAATCAGAAAGGTCCCTTGTGGGATGAAGTTGCTAGGTCTTTTTCTTTCTCACTCTCTCTTTAATAACTACTACAACTCTTTCTTGTTCATCATGACAACCATCATCATCATCATCATCATCATCATCATCATCACTTATAAATATTTATATTTATGCTTGTGAAATACCCTATTCAGAGTTTAAACAAAACACCATGGGTCATGTTTCAGTGTATAGTTTCTTAACTCTTGTGAGCATTATCACTTTCATTATATTTCATATTTATTTTCTGCATTTAATTGCTTCCATTTATTAGATTCCAAATTTTATGTAAGACTTAACTACTAGTTAATGATTTCTTTAACTGAATCAATTAATGGGTTTTGTGGCTAGATTTTTACAGACTTTGCACTTGTTTCAGTTACTCATGTAGTAGTTAAGTTCAACATATAAAACAACTTACTAATTAATTCACCTTAGTGAAAGTTAAGTTTTTGGGTGAATACTACCAAGAAACCACATGAAACTTGTACTCCTTGGCAAAGATCACTATCACTTCAATCTTTTCAGCTTTTTTGTCATCAACTTTTCTGATCAACCAACTAAATAACATAAGTTATTTATTTTGCCTTTTATCTGTCTGTTTACAGGTTAATGTCTGAGGAACATGGGTATCAAAGAAGTGGGAAAAAATGCCGAGAAAAGTTTGAGAACTTGTACAAGTATTACAAGAAAACTAAAGAAGGGAAAGCAGGAAGACAAGACGGGAAGCATTACCGATTTTTTCGTCAACTAGAAGCTCTCTATGGCGACACCAGTACTAGTCTTCATCCTAACTCTAACCCTAACCAGTCCTCCTTTTTGGATTCTCATAATCTTAACACTGAAACTAGTACTTTTCTTGCTCATCAACACCCAAAAAATAGTTACCAACCTGCCTCTTCTAGGCTGTGTGATAGTCCTAGCCTCTCCAACAATTCTTCTGGTTTCGAAACTTCTTCGTCTGGATACAGCAATCCAAATGCATTAATGGACGACACAGATGGTGTGGATAGGAAAAATAGCAAGAACAGACTGGGGACACGGGGTTGGAAGATGAAAATTAAGGTTTTCATTGATGCCCAAATGAAGAAGATTATGGAAAAACAAGAGGAGTGGATGGACAAGATGATGAAGTCCATTGAGCAGAAGGAGCAAGAGCGGGTTTTAAGAGAAGAACAATGGAGGAAAGAAGAAGTTGATAGGTTCGAGAAAGAGCACAAGTTTTGGGCAAATGAGCGAGCATGGATGGAGTCTCGAGATTCCGCTTTGATGGAAGCTTTGCAAAAACTAAACGGGAAAGAATCCGATTCTAGGTCTCCTCATGATCAAAACCTACATCATAACAATGGGAATAGTTGGGGTGAAAATGAGATCACTCGACTAATACAGCTACGAACGAGCATGGAAACAAGATTCGAACAAGGTGGGTATATGGACGAGCTTCTATGGGAGGAAATCGCATCAAAAATGGCTTGTCTCGGATACAACCGGAACAGCGTAGCATGCAAGACAAAGTGGGATAGCATAAATGAGTTCCTAATGAGAACCAAGAAGCCAAAAGATAATACAAGAAGCTCAAACTCATATTCTCACAATAACAACTACGAATCCTTGCCTCATATGTTTCATCATCAGGTGGGAAGCTATGGACAAGCCAACGAACGACTGGTTGCATCAAATAATCAACACAATAATGCTAGTTATCGATTACTGATGGGGAATCCGCAGAATATGTGGGATGGGTATGGCATGAAGCTTAGCAAGGGTGAGGATCATTAGGCTATATGTTCCTTAAGAGTGTGGTAGAATGGTAGAAGTGTGTTGGGTTTTAGATAATTTGACCAAGTCTCGTATGGTAATTAGATCTGGGAATAAGGTGAAATTAATTTCACTAGGTTTCTTGAGTATGATTAAAGAGATGTTTCGATAGTATATGTAGAATCGAGTTATTTTAGAAACCAAAGATTCCTCACATACCAAGGGACTCATCCCCACCATCCATCTTCCCTCCCTCTTTATTTGATTTAATGATTGAGATTAAAAGCATTTTAATATTTCACCCATTTTTTATAATTTAAATATATCTTAAACCGTTAATCGTTAAGCGAAAATAATTACACCATCGCGACGAGCATTTAATTACCTTTCTATAGACAGGCAATTTGATATACTTTCGAAAAAAGAAAAAAAAATCGTTTTTTTCACGTTTTTTTTCCTGGCCGAAAAAAATATCACATGTGATATTACATATCACATGTGATATTAATATCACATGTGATATAACATGTGATATTAGTGTAATATCACATGTGATATGTAATATCACATGTGATATATCACATGTGATACTACATATCACATGTGATATTTTTTTCGGCCAGGAAAAAAAACGTGAAAAAAACGAAAAAAAAAAAATTGTCGAAAGTATATCAAATTGCCTGTCTATAGAAAGATAATTAAATGTTCGTCGTAACGGTATATTTTTTTTCTTTTAATGATTAACGGTTTGAAAGATATTAATATTTGAAAAAAAAGGATGAAAGTGGGTTTTTTAAATTGTTGGGATTAATCTCATCCATTAGATCAAATAAAGATGGAGGGAAGATAGATGGTGGAGATTAGTCCCTTTGTATGTAAATAAAGTTTTGTCCTCAAATGATCTTAACTCGTATATGTATGCAAGCAACTAACTCAAAACATATTAGGCTTTGCTAGCTCATTCTAAACCACCTATTAGCAATTGATGCTTCATATTTTCCTCCCCGTTGTTATCTTTTTTTCGGCAGGATCGTTTTGGTGACATTTATTCTGATATCTTGTGCGCCTTTACGTATATATTTCTTATATTATTATACGAGAACATACAGAATGGATAATCAAATTTTGAAGAGTTTTCAATTGTACAAATGAAAGAGCTCGATTTTATCACCTAGATGAAATTGATCATTCTTCCTTTGTAAATTAAAAGTCAAAAATGAAAATCATCGGTCAAACTTTGAAAATTTTGATTGGGAAATTTAGAGGAACAAAAATATGTTAAATTTGTGAAAAAGAGAAAAAAAGTAATAAATAAAACTTTGCTTGTTAAATTTTAAATAAATTATATAGCTTTAAGTTAACTTATCAAATGTTTTTAAATAACTTTATAAATTTTACAAATACCCCATAAACTTTATACCCCTTAGGCATTATATTTTTATTAAAAAGAGTAACAAATATTTGTTGTTTCATATAAATACTATTATCATTATAGATTAAATTAACGTATATGCAGGGAATTATAAATATCAAAATAAAAGAACAAGTTACTTTGATATATAAATGAATAAATGAGATTGTACATATAAAGATTCACTTTATTATTTGGAAAGCTTTTATTTATTATTTTTTTATTTTTTATTTTGTTTTACTATTTGTGTTCAATACGAGTAAAGTTATTATTCTTAATTAGTTTAACACGTGCGTACACAAGTTAAATATTATGTAAATACTGCTGATATTATTTTTAACAGAATATAAATATAAAAATAAAGTATGAGATACTGTGATATGAAAATAAATTTAAGAGCTTTACATACAACAATAATTCGTGTAATTCAACTTTCAAGTTTAAATAAGATCCGAAAACAACAACATCAACCTCAACACTCTGTCAGCTAAACAAAGTTAAATCCTTCATCCAATAAAAATTTATACACAATATTAATCGATAGTAGAAACTATAGATAAAACAAATTAAGGTGATGAAAAAAAAACGTTAGTTATAAAGATGATCATTATAAATTATTTATAGGTATTTTTAAATAAAAATACGCAAATGTTTAGTAAACTATTCTGATGTTAAAACTCCGTTAGTATGACTTATGTCAAAACTCCGTACACGCACGGGGTCTAACTAAAACTAGTAGGGTATATGATGTTCTAGGTCATCTTAAGCCAATAGAGTAACTATTTAAGAAATTAAGTCCAACAATACTATTAAATCAACATTAGATCACAAAGCATTGTATTTATCTGAATTCCAGTTTAAAACATAATCATTATACTTTAATCATCTCATGATTTCAAATATGCTTTAATTATCATCAAGACATGCGCTTTTACCATCTAATTATATGACCGAGAAATAGCCTTGTGGAAAACAAGGTTTTTGGTCCATTCAAATTCGTTCAACAGACAAAATAGATATGTAAGGGCCCGTTTGGTTTAAGGTATTATAGCAGTGGGTTTGGGATGATGGTAAAAAGTTGATGTTTGGTAAGAGTTTGTGGGCCCTCTAATTGGGGATGAGAGACGAAAATCCTCCATCTACAAATCATGAGTGCAACCCCTGGATTCACAATATATCTATTTTTACTTTTAAATGTGATTTGTCTTTTAGTAAATGTAAGTGGACCCATCTCATTTTTTTTCATTATTATGTATTATAAGAACATAATTTTTTGTTTTTTACTCTTATATTTATTTATAAAATAAATAATATTTTAAATAATTATATTTTTCTCCCTCATCATTTAATATCAAATTCAAATCCAAATCCAAATCATAATCCAAATTCAAATCCTAATCCAAATCCTAATCCTAAACCCTTCTACAAACCAAATCATATTCTTTATCTGTGATATATGAAATATTGAAAGAGTTGAGTTATTTAAAAAACCAAACATTCCTCACATACCAAGGGACTCATCCTCACCATCCATTTAAAAAGAAATCAATGGTTGAGATTAAAAGCATTTAATATTTCACCCATTTTTTATAATTTAATTATCTTTTAAACCGTTAATCGTTAAGCGAAAATAATTATACCATCGCGATGAGCATTTAATTATCTTTCTATAGATATGCATTGTGATATACTTTCGACAAAAAAAAATTTTTCGTTTTTTTCACGTTTTTTTTCGTGGCCGAAAAATATCGTATGTGATATATCATATATGATATTACATATCATATATGATATATCATATATGATATTGCATATCATATATGATATGTAAAAATGTCCTATCTAGATAAGTCGAAACCAACCAAACATTTATCAAACCCATACCTGATCTGTAATCAATGTGGCGGCCCGCATGAAGTGGAGGAATGCGAGAAGAATACCACCACCGAACAAGCATGTTTGTCAAGCCACGACGTCTTTGATGATCCTTCCCTCTTAACTTTCTATCAAAACAACGATTTTACCCCTTGGGGGAATCTTGTAGGAAGCGAGGGAGGGGGAGAACATCCTGACTACAAAGTTAGGAGCACTTTTAAGGATGATCTTGGACATTTCATGCTTGAGAAGGATATGCAATTAAAAGGCCTCGACAACCTATTCACGAGCCAACAGAATGACACAAGAACCAAATTCGCAGAACTCGACGCCATTCTTGATGGGCTCGGCAAACCTCCAACAGATCAAAGAGATCCTTTACTCGCCATTACCACTCGTGCTGGAACAACTACTAAGGATCCACCTTACCCAACCCCACAAACCAATGTCACGGAACCCGACACACCTCATGAAGAGGAGGGTGATGTGAACAATGAGACCTCTGAACAATATCCTCCGGTGACTTCCTCTTCACCCACTCCAACTAAACAACCCGTTAAAGTCCCATATCCATCCCGCCTCAAGAATCAAAAGGCTGAAAATGATAATAAGAGATTCTTGTCATATCTAAAGGACTCGGTTGTCAACATACCTCTTCTTGATGCATGTTACCATATGCCCAAATACAGTACATACTTCAAAAAGCTGCTTACAAACAGAAAAAAACTCGAAGGTCTTGTGACCCTAGGTGAAGAATGTTCTGTGGTGACTCAACGAGGACTACCCAAGAAAGTGGACGATCCA
>LBNU01012588.1:85025-101983 GCA_014162995.1 Artemisia annua | reverse complement strand
CAATCTTTCATGAATTAATGGAAGATAGCATGGAGGTCTTCATGGATGATTTCTCATTCTTTGGGGACTCTTTTGATCGCTGTCTGGCTAACCTTAAGAAGATGCTCAAACGTTTTGAAGAGACTAACTTGGTACTAAACTGGGAGAAATGCCATTTTATGGTAAAAGAAGGGATCGTGCTAGGGCACAAAATTTCAGGAAATGGAATTGAGGTAGACCGGGCAAAAATCGAAGCTATATCCAAACTTCCCTATCCAACCACCGTCAAGGCAATCCGTAGCTTCTTAGCTCATGTGGGCTTCTATAGGAGATTCATCAAAGATTTCTCAAAGATAGCTAGACCAATGACTCAGTTGCTTGTGAAGGATGCCCCATTCGACTTCTCTCAAGAGTGCAAGGACGCGTTCGATCGATTAAAACAGGATCTCACGCAAGCTCCAATTATGGTTACCCCTGACTGGAAGCTGCCCTTCGAAATCATGTGCGACGCTAGCGATTATGCTGTTGGAGCAGTGCTAGGTCAAAGGCTTAACAAGCACTTTCAGCCAATATATTATGCTAGTAAGACTATGAATCCCGCTCAAGAAAACTACACCACCACTGAGAAGGAACTATTGGCCGTGGTGTTCGCTTTTGATGAGTTTCGCCAGTATCTTGTTCTCTCTAAAACGGTTGTCTTTACGGATCATTCAGCTCTTCGATACCTTTTCACCAAACAGGATGCTAAACCGCGATTAATTCTCTGGATCTTACTGTTGCAAGAGTTTGATGTGGAGATTCGTGATAAGAAAGGAGCAGAAAATCTTGCGGCCGATCATCTTTCTTGACTCGAAAACCCCAGTCTTGCTGAGACCGACAAAAGCGAGATTCGGGAAACATTTCCTGAAGAGCAGCTCATGTTGGTAAATGATTCTGAATCATGGTATGCGGATTATGCTAACCACCTGGCGAGCAGAGTTATCCCTGAACATATGGGCAAGCATGAAAAGAAGAGGTTCTTGAATCAATTAAAGTACTACTTTTGGGACGAACCCTTCTTATTCCGAAGATGCCCGGATCAAGTAATCAGGCGATGTGTTTCTGAGAATGAGGCTATCAAAATAATGAAAGAATGTCATGCAGGTCCATTTGGAGGACATCACGGAATAAGCACTACTGCGCGAAAGGTCTTCGACGCGGGATTCTATTGGCCTACAGTATTTCATGATGTGAGGGTAATGATAGAAGCGTGTGACGCTTGTCAAAGAGCTGGGAACATCTCTAGGAGAGACGAGGCCCCTCAGAATTATATACAAGTGTGCGAGGTTTTGGACGTTTGGGGTATCGATTTCATGGGACCCTTTCCATCTTCAGGAGGGAATGAATATATCTTAGTGGCCATTGATTATGTTTCAAAATGGGTGGAAGCGCAAGCCCTTAGGACTAGCGATGCTAGCGTAGTTATTCATTTCTTAAAAAAGTTGTTCGCTAGGTTCGGAATTCCGAAGGCTCTTATTAGTGACAGAGGAACCCACTTTTGTAACTCACAAATGGAAAAGGTCATGAAAAGATATGGAGTCTCTCACCGATTCTCCACCGCTTATTGATGAGACGAAAAGTGTTACGCTTTTAGGGGGTCATTTAAGCCCTAATTCGTATAAATGTGATCAAATATTGCCCTAAATCGTTCCTTTTGTCATTTTAGGTACTTTTCAGAGGAATTCTGGAAAACATGCATATTCGGACGTTTTTGGAGCATAAAAGTGAAGAAAACGACAAAGTCTCAAAAGATGAAGATTTACAACCTGACGGCGTCAGAAGTCACAAGGTGACGCCATCAGAAAGCCTTGACAAAAGAGTGGAATCCAATTATCAAATGACGGGCCAGAAGAAATTTTGGAATTAACACCTGACGCCGTCAGGTGTTAGGAAATGTAGGCCGTCAGGAGTAAAGTTAAAGAGTGACGGCCCAGAAGGTTTTATAAGGTGACGGCTTCAGAAGTGGATCTAGGCCATCCGAGAAACCTAATGGCGGCGAGCTGACGGCGTCAGACCCTATAACCTGACGCCGTCAGAGAGTAAAATCTATATATAGTTTTTCTAATTTTCATTCATTAGGTGTGGAACTTTGTGGAGAACTTTTAGGGCAAACCCTAAAGATGAATTTTCTGTGACTTTTAGGGTTTCCAACCCTTGGAACCCTAGTGCTTAATTAAAGATAAGTCTTCACTTTAATTCAATCAATATGTCTATGTGTTGGTTGTCTATCTATCTTGCTTGTCTTTCAATTAACATGAGTAGCTAAATTCTCTAGTGTTTGCTTAGATCTAATGAAACCTAACTATTAATTATTGGTTAATTGGTGTGTGTTGTTGTTTGTTGGGATGATTGTTTCATCGATGTTAGGCTCAAGAAAACTGGCCAACCTCCTTTATGGTAACGTGCTTGAACGTCTTGGGAAACATGTAGTCGAGGCATACTAGGCTATTAAGGTAGTATTTAACGCATGAGCCACTGTTTACAACCCCTATGGTTGTGCCGTGCATGGCATAGGGCGAGATAAGAGCTCATAGAATTGGAGAGATATGTATGCCACTCCATGAGTTATTAGGAATACACCCTTCATCCACACAAGTAACACACATATCAATTAACCGGTAAAAGATAGTTAGGGAGTAATGAAATCTAAGTAAACACAATTTTCTCCATATTGTTTTCACAACCACAATAGTTTAGATATTTATTTTATTTTAATTTGCATAAGTAGTAAACTTGGGTTAGTTGATTAACAACTAATTCCGCCCTTCCTCTAAAAACTGAGATTTTAATTGCTTTCATAAAAATATAAAAATACAAAAAGAATCTTCCTTCCACCTTTAGACCTATTAGAGTAGCTTTTCTATCCTAACGAACACTATTCCCTGTGAGAGAACGATCAATCCCCCGTACTTACCACTATCCTATACTACATCGGTCAGGTACACTGCCTGGTGGGGTTGTAAGCCTCTTGAGATCCCTCGAGAGGTAAAACCTGTTGTAATGTCACAAAACCACACATCACTTATCATCCTCAAACCAACGGTCAAGTCGAAAATACTAATAGAGCTATAAAAAGGATATTAGAGAAAAAGGTCAACCAAAATAGAAAGGATTGGTCTTTTAAGCTCGATGAAGCTTTGTGGGCATTCCGAACTGCCTATAAGACACCAATCGGGACAACCCCGTTCCGTATGGTATATGGCAAGGCATGTCACCTTCCAGTAGAACTGGAACAAAAGGAATATTGGGCACTTAAGGCTTGCAATATGGATTATATGGTTGCAGGGACAAATAGATTCCTACAACTACAAGAACTCGATGAATTGAGATTAGAGGCCTATGAGTCTTCCATTACATACAAAGAAAGGACTAAAAGATGGCATGACCAACGGATTAAGAAACCCAAGGAATTCTCAGAAGGAGACAAAGTCTTACTATATAATTCTCGCTTAAGGCTATTTCCTGGAAAACATAAATCTAGATGGTATGAACCTTTTACTGTGAGGAGCTCCTCTAAAACCAGGGCCATTGTGTTGGTTGATGACGAGGGTAGGGAATTCACTGTGAATATACAACGAGTTAAACATTATCAAGAGAGTGGTAACGAAATGATCAATGAGGAAGACATAACTTTCAACGATGAAGTCACGTAATGTACGGTGACTTTGAGTCTAGCTACAAGACTCGTTAATAAAGAAAAGCGCTTCTTGGGAGGCAACCCAAGCTTTGTGTGTTTTGTTTGTTTGTTTATTTGATTTTATTTGTTTCCGTGTGTATGATATTTCTTGTTATTGATTCATGATTCATACTAACTTGTGAAAATGCTTTATTTTGTTTTTAACTTCGTCTTAACTACATATAAAGGTATTTTGCAAAAGCTAAGTGTAAGGGAAATCTAAATCGGTTTATAAGAACGAATGAACATGAATCATAACAATGTAAATTAACATACATATTAGTATTTGTTTGTGTCAAATGCTTGTATCGAGTCATAATGAATTTTTGCAGGAATTCCAGGAAGTAAGCTCTAGTTTTTCCAGAATTTTTCCAAAAACTTAACATGAGAATTCTGTCAGATCATTTCTGACGGCATCAGGTATTACAACCTGACGGCGTCAGGCAATAATTTTCTGCAATTTTTGAAAGTTTTGTTTTTCTTCCAGAAATAAAAAGTTTTTGTTAATTCTCTAACTTATAATCTGCAGGAATTCTGCAAAAATATTCATTCCACAAGCATTATATCCTATTATAGATTATACCGCCGATTTTATGCGAGGTTGGCCTTTATCTTTTTTCATGTTAACAGGTTATTTTGGACAAGAAGATGATTTATATTTTGGAAGGGAAGCTTTGAGCGTTCATCTTTCTTGGAAGAAGATCTAACCATGTTACCTCACTATCCACATCAAACGAATCAGGGGAGTATTTGATTTCATTCTTTCATTTTATTTACTTTTACATCTTATATTTGAACATTGGGGACAATTTTCGGTTTAAGTGTAAGGGGGGTAAATGAAGGCACCTTAGAGAATACAATTGCGCTTGATTTTTGTTTGTTTGATAGTAAATTTGTAATAAAACCGAGAGAAATATTTGTTAGGGCAATTTTAGCGCCAATTTAAAATTTTTTTACAACATTTAGAAGTGAGACTTTGGTCTTAATAAGCGTCTCATGGATAAGAAATTATATGACTAGCACAAAACCGTACCACTAAAAAAAATTTTCCATCCCAAATATGTGAGGTTCGCCCCTAGAATTGGTAGGAAAAGCATTCATTTTTGATGCTATGATATGTGTACCGTTAGCACTTAGATTCTAGAACTTGCGTTAGGACCATCTCAAATCCACAAGTGAGACTACATTCGTGTAATTAGATCTACTACATGATAAGAGGCATTATGATTAACCCTTTGTTTTTACACCCGTGCTTTTGTTATAATTACTTTGGCTACATTGGTCAAGTAATTCTCCCAAACCCTTTGCGATGTACCCATTTTTGGTACACGATACCCCTAGTACAATCCTCCGAGCCTATCTTTTCGTTTCGACCTTTGAGCATCTTACTCAAAGTAAGAATTTGTTACACCCCACTTAAATGTACACCTAAATCGCCTTAGCCTACCTTGTATGCCCTCACCTTTAGTGCATTATTGTGACAACATTTGTGTTAAACCCTTTGTTAATTATCTAATCGATTACATGGTTGCTAAGTCGAGTCATATCCTTGTACATATTGTTTTGGGACGATTGGGACTCATGGGTAAAGTACTAGTGTAATGGAGTAATGGGGAAGAACAACATTATTACCCCCATATGTGCTAAATATTTTAAAAAGTACTCAAAGTTTTTCAATTATCTTAATTCGAGTCATTAGAATAGTAATTGTAAAGTTACGTAAAAGCTCAAGTGTAAGGGGAGAACTGAGGCCCCTATGATGTAGAAAAAACATACGGACTACCATCCCGTTTCTTTTATGTTTGTTTATGTTTTTGTTATTTTGTTTTTAGCTTAAGTTGAGTCGAGTATTGGCTTAGCAACATTGTATAGTGCATGTATTTGATCATGATAATTAATTCGCTACCATTAAAATACCCTTTATTCCAACCAAACCGTGTTTATCATATCCCTACACCTTACGTTACAACCCTTTGGAAAGCCCTCTTTGATAGTTTATCTTAGGTGCTTACGCCTAGTGGAGGAGTAATTGATCCTCTCCCAAGCCTATGGTAATCTATTTGCTATGACAGGTAGTGAGAGATATTTTCCGTTTTCATTTATGAGATATAATTCTATGACACTTGAGAGATGAGAGTATCCAAACACTATTTGTGAGGTGCTAGTGTATGATTTCCGTGCTTATTATGATTAGGGTCGAATGACTATTTGTTGTAATTACTTTTATATTTGTGTTAAATGACCCCTAACTCATATTTTGATTGGAATAAAAGCTCATTTGCTTGAGGACAAGCAAATCTCAAGTGTAAGGGTATTTGATGAGACGAAAAGTGTACCTGTTTTAGGGGGTTATTTAAGCCCTAATTCGAGTAAATGTGATCAAATATTGCCCTAAATCGTTCCTTTTGTCATTTTAGGTACTTTTGAGAAGAATTCTGGAAAACATACTAATTTGGACGTTTTTGGAGCATAAAAGTGAAGAAAACGACAAAGTCTCAAAAGAAGCTGGAAAAGCTTCCTGACGGCGTCAGAGTCACAAGGTGACGCCGTCAGCCAACATTGACAAAGGAGTAAAATCAGATTACACTAGACGCCCTATGAAGAAAACAAGATGTTTACACCTGAAGGCGTCAGGTGTTAGAGAAAGTAGGCCGTCAGGTGTAATGCTAAAGAGTGACGGCCCAGAGCACATTTACAAGTGACGGCGTCAGAAGTAGATCTAGGCCATCCGAGAACCCTAATGATGGCGAGCTGACGGCGTCAGAACCCATAACCTGACGCCGTCAGAGTGTAAAATCTATATATACTTTTCTATTTTTCATTCATTAGGGTGGAACTTTTGGTGCAAGTTTGGGAAAACCCCTAAAGATGAATTTGGCTGTATTTTCAAGGGTTTTTCACCCTTGAATCCTTCATGTTCAATTAAAGATAATACCTCACTTAAATTAATCAATATGTCTATGTGTTGGTTAATTACGACTTATGCTTGTCTTTCAATTAACATGCTAGGCTAGATTTTTCTTGTATTTGCTTAGGTCTAATGAAACCTAACTATTAATTATTGGTTGATTGGTGTGTTATTACTTTTCTTGGATGAATGTTTCATCAATGTTAGGCTTAAGAAAACTGGCTAAACTCCTATATGGTAACATGCTTGAACGTCTAAAGAAACATGTAACTAATGTGTACTAAGTTATTAAGGTAGTATTTAACGAATGAGCCACTGTTTACAATCGCTATGATTGGGTGCATTACGCATCGTTGTAGGAGGAGATAAGAGCTCATAGAATTGGGGAGATATGTACGCCACCCCATGAATTGTTAAAGAATACACCCGTCATCCACGCGAGTAATACATGCACCAATTTAACCGGTAAAAGATAGTTAGGGAGTAAGGAAGTCTAAGTAAACACATTTGTCTCCATATAAGTTTTCACAACCACAATAGTTTAGTTATTTTATTTTTACTTGCAATTGTAGTTTTTGAGTTAGTTGACTAGCAACTAATTCCGCCCACTCCTCCAAAACCCGAGATTTTACTTGCTTTCCATAGAATATAAAAAATACAAAAATAATCTTCCTTCACCCTTAGACCTTTTAGAGTAGTTTTTCTTACCTAACAAACACTATTCCCTGTGAGAGAACGATCAATCCCCGTACTTACCACTACACTATACTACACCGACCAGGTACACTGCCTGGTGGGATTGCAAGCTTCTCAAGATCCCTTGAGAGGTAAAACCTGTTGCGTGGTCGTAATCCCACGTCATCACTCTTTCTCAGCATCTTCCTCTGTAGCTTCCTTCATAATAATGTTCCCTTCTGGATAACGTTGTTCAGTTTCAGTCTGTGAGGAAGGAGGAACTACAGTGCTACTTGAGCCACCCTCTTGTGCCTCTAGGTTGAGTGGTCGTTGATGAGGCTGTGGATGTTGGAGATTGAGAAGTGCAACTTCTCTTAGTTCTTTCAAATGATGCTTTTCTTCTACTCTAGGATCGACAATAACGCTTTTCAGTTTGCGTTTGTCGACTAGTGGTTCACCAACTGGTTCATTTGCTTCTTCTTCATCATAAAAATCACCACTGGGTTCATTAATGGTGATCCCTGTTCCTTTCTTTTGTTCCTTCTGAGAAGTTTCCTTGCTAATTTGTTTAGCAAGTTCGAGTCCAGGAAACTCCTCTTCATCATCCTGTGCTTTAGTTCTTCTTTCAAAGTCTTCTTCGTCATCTGATTTAGAACCGAATTCAGATTTAGTTTCTGTTTCTGACGATGAAGCTGACGGTTCATCTTGAGGAATCTGTTTTGGTGTAGCTTTCCTCCTTGGTCTGGTGGGTGGTTTCGGTGCAGTCTTAGATTGTTGGGAAGTTGTGGTACTGCTTGTACTTCCTGACTTGCCACCTCTTCTGCTTCGGGTTTGAACAATAGAAGCTGGTTCTTCTTCTTCACCAATGTGACCAACTTGCCCAGCTTGAAAGGCTTTATCATAAATCTTGAAGTTTTGTGTCTTTCGAATCNGATTGTTGGGAAGTTGTGGTACTGTTTGTACTTCCTGACTTGCCACCTCTTCTGCTTCGGGTTTGAACAATAGAAGCTGGTTCTTCTTCTTCACCAATGTGACCAACTTGCCCAGCTTGAAAGGCTTTATCATAAATCTTGAAGTTTTGTGTCTTTCGAATCTCTTCATCCAGAAAGTGGTCTGGGATTCTCACTCCTTTCGTCCTTGGAACGAACCTGATGGTTTTGACGAAGGAGATCCTGAAGTATTTGTTGTAGATGTCTTTGGGTTCTGTTTGGTCATGCATTCTTTTAATGAAATCAGGTGTTTTCTCACAGAAGTGTTCGATAAGCATCTTTGTGAACCTAACGAACGGAATCACGGTCCTCTCACGGTCAGTCTGAATGTAATGGATCATGTCGCTCATTATGGATCTGGCGAAGTCAATCGGTTTCATGCTCATCATTCCCCAAAACACTTGCAGGTGCTCCAATCGTGGATGCTCGTGACCACTCCTCCTTCCAGCAATTGATCTGACTATCAACATGTAGAACGTTCTCCATGGTTGTGGCAGATATTTGACGTTGAACTTCGATAGTCTGTTGAGTGGTTGATGATCTTGAACATCGTATCCTAGATCAATGAAGTAATCCAGGATTTCAAGTTCAGTTAACATAGGATGAAACTCATTGGGTGTAGGTAACATAAGAACGGTTCGAAGAACATCAAGGTCTACTGTGTATTCCTGACGATCCAGCTTGACAGTGAATGATATATCGTCCAAGTTAGCCCGAGCAGTGTACCAGAACTGATGAATATAGAAGATCGATACTGATGTAGACTTTGTGAGCATTGGTTTGCAGGGATGAGCTAGCAGTATGTCTTTAACAATCTTGCATGTATCTTCTGGAATACTAAGTCTGTTGAAGTCTATGCGTGGATTGTTTTGGGCTATGATGACGTTTTAGTCTGCTGGGACAATTTCACCAAGTGTGAGTAGTGGTAGAGTTTGTTCTGGGACAGATTCATTGTGTTGAGCCATTGTGTTCTGTAAATGTAAAGTCATGAAATCAAATATCCAGATTAGTTAGTCATTAGTCTTCATCCATGTTTGAAATTCAAAGACGTATAAGTTACATGTTGCATTTATGGTCCAGTTAATTAATATGTGATAAGTAATAGTATTATCAATTAACATGTATCTAATAAGACATAGAATTTAAACATTTAAAGCACAAACGTCTAATAATTACATGAACATAAATACCACACACTCACAAATTAATATGCCTTATTACAACACAAACATCACACACATTCATGAGGATTCATTCATTATACATGTTTTCGAAAAGTTACAATTCATTAGAATTCTCAAAAAATGTTAAGTATGATCTCGAAAATATGACAAATAAAGTTCTCGATAACAGTTACTTAGTAAGTTCTCGATAACAGTTACTTAGTAAGTTCTCGATAACTTTTGTACAAGTATGATCTCGATAATTTCAGAAAAAAATGATCTCGACAACTTGATGGACAAATGTTCTCGATAACACTGAGCAAAGGTTCTCAAAAACCCAATTTGACATGTTCTCGAAAATTATGAAAGATCTCGAAAGTTTTGGAAGTTCTCGAAAATTATATGATCTCGATAATTTATGAAGTTCTCGAAACTCTTAAGATCTCGATAAGTTTGTTGAGAGATTTAGAAAATTTTCAAAGAGATCTCGATAACTATTGTTAAGGAGAGATCTCGAAAAAATTTCGAAAGATCTCGATAAAATTATCAAGAAAAGATTTCGATAAATTTTTCTCAAAAAATTCTTATACAAGAATTTTCGAAATCCTTGAGGACATACGTTTTCTTAGAACTGTTAGAATCCTTGAATGAATACCTGTGAAGTGAGTGTGAAACAACAATTAGAATCACAACAAAGGTAAACACAAAAGATTTCGAAAAGAACGAGCCATAAAATATCTAGATCACAAGATTCGAACATCCATGTTGATATATCCATGAATCTCTCAATTAATACTAATGTGAACACATATAAGCAGTTTAATTAGACTCAAGAACACACACATGAAAAACCCCAATTCGAACGAAAAACCCTAATCGTCTAAATCATGTAAACAAGAAAATTAAAGCAATTAACAAGCATATACATGATATAACTACTCTAACAAACATATCCCAACATTAAAATCAAACACAAGAACACTCAATCAAGAAAACCCAATTCGTACTAAAACCCTAAGTTTTGAAATCCACCTAAACAAGATTATTGTTATGATTAAACGTTTCTAGCATGATTAGGATACAAGTAACATCAAAAGCCCTATGAAACATTTAAGCAAAAGCACGAAAATCATGTTCAAACGAATATAGCAAAACCCTAGATCTAGAAACATAAATTGCAAATAATCTAACCATTAATAGGTTAATTCATTGAAAACCAAGTTTTAGAATAGACCTAAGAGGCTAAGATTATGTAATTACTTACGGTTTGAGGATTTTGAGCACGGATTTGCGTTTTTTGATTTTGGCCGTGTGATAAGAAAAGGGTGTGTTTGTTTTTTGATTTTGTTGAAAAATGAAAAAAGACGGGGGGGGGGGGGTGTTTGTTTTT
The DNA here is from genome assembly GCA_014162995.1 of Artemisia annua. Taxonomy (NCBI): domain Eukaryota; kingdom Viridiplantae; phylum Streptophyta; class Magnoliopsida; order Asterales; family Asteraceae; genus Artemisia; species Artemisia annua. The sequence goes on along the minus strand of LBNU01012588.1, from coordinate 91,164 downwards.
GGTTATAATTTTGAAAAGTTTGAACTTTTGGCAATATTAGTCCCTTAACTACAAAACAATCATATCTAAGGTACAAGGCTTTAATATATAACGTTTTGATGTAACGACCGTTAATAACAAAGACATACTAGGCTAATAGGAAATAAGAAAAGTAAAAAAGTGATACGAGGGATAACCTGTGATGTTCCACCATTATAACAAGATAACATCATAACTTTTGAAATATGCAAGTACACGCGTTTGAACAACATTTTTAAATTTTGAAGAACATTTTCTCCCCCTCAACACTTGGTATGAAAATTGAGAAATTTTTGATAAACCAAAGTGTTGATGAAGGTAGTGTAAAGAAAAAAATAGAAATAAAACTTAAAAAATGTAAAATCTTTTTGGTATTTTTGAAGATTTTTTGATTTTGTATTTTTCTTTTTGATAAATATGTACAAAAATGATTTTGGTATTTGACTCAGTTAATTGTTTTCTAGAAAAGAGTTTAGATCATCTGGAGTCAAACACCGCATACCAATCTGGTGGACTAGTTCAGCGAACCTTGAGGGAGCTAAAGGTTTGTGAACAAATCTGCCAGTTGGTATTCAGTACCCACGAAATATAATTCTATTGTACCCTTTTCAACATGCTCCTTGATGAAGTGATAACGGAGATCAATGTGCTTAGACTTTGAATGCAGAACCGTGTTGCACGAGATTGCTATCGCACTTTTCGAGTCATAGTACATCGGAATCTTGTTGAATAAGTAACCATAGTCCGTTAGCTGTGTACGCATCCAAATGACTTGTGCACAACAGGCAGACATGGCAATGTATTCAGCTTCTGTTGACGAAAGTGAGGTGCAATCCTGCTTCTTTGATTGCCAAGACACGAGTTTATCTCCAAGAAACTGCAAACCACCAGAAGTACTTTTGCATGTATCCATACACCCTGCATGATCAGCGTCTGAAAAAGTATTAGTTTAAAACCGGAATCCTTCGGATACCAGATCCCCAAGTGAATGGTTCCCTTTACGTATCGAAGGATTCTCTTAGCCTCATTGAGGTGACGTTCAGTAGGACTGGACTGATAGCGAGAGCACATAAATACAGCAAATACAATATCCGGTCTACTAGCGGTGAGATACATGAGTGACCCAATATTACTTCGGTATTTTGTAGGGTCAACAGGTTTCCCATTTGGATCCGCATCTAACTTAGTTGTGTTGGCCATAGGAGTATTGTAAGTATCAGAACTGGTCATTCCATGTTTCTTAATTATCTCAAGAGCGTATTTGGACTGATTAAGGAAAATTCCAGGGGGTGACTGATGAACTTGTAGTCCTAAGAAGAACGTAAGTTCACCCATCATTGACATTTCAAAATTTTGTTTCATTAATCTGACAAAAGCATTTGGGTATTTTTTATTAGTAGAAACAAAAATAATGTCATCGACATGTATTTGCACAATTAAAACATCTTCCCTGTGTTTTTGGATAAACAAAGTTGGATCTAATAAACCTTTAGTGAATGAATTAGCAAGCAAAAAGGCAGTAAGTTTATCATACCACGCCCTGGGGGCTTGTTTGAGACCATAAAGAGTATTCTTAAGTCTGTAGACATGATTCGGGTGCTCTGGGTCGACAAATCCCTCTGGCTGACTAACGTATACCTCCTCACGTAATTGACCGTTCAGAAATGCAGTTTTCACATCCATTTGATAAACGACCATGTTTTTGTGAGCAGCGTATGCCAAAAATATTCGAACAGCTTCAAGTCTAGCCACTGGTGCGAAAGATTCCTCAAAGTCAATTCCTTCCTCCTGAGTATATCCTTTAGCTACCAAAGGTGATTTATTACGAATAATGTTGCCTTCTGTGTCCAACTTGTTTTTCCAAATCCATTTTAGCCCAATGACATAAACCCCATCCGGTCGTTCAACTAATTCCCAAACTTCAAGACATTTGAATTGGTTGAATTCGTCTTGCATTGACTCAATCCAGTTGTCGTAAGTGAGAGCTTGTTTGATGTTTTTCGGTTCTTCATGACAAACGGTTAGAGCCTAAATGCAATGTTTGGCATCGGAGTGAAGTTTCTGTCTAGTCATAACCGGAGCCGTTGGATGACCAATAATGTTGACAATTGGATGATCACGAGTCCAATGATGTGTTGAAGGGTGAGGGTTATGAAACTGCTGCATATTAGTTGATTCCAAGTTGTGTGTTGATGACTCAGCAATATCATAAAGGTTCGGAGTCGGAGCAAACGGATTGAAGAACGCATTTGGATCATAATTTGCAGGTTCAGGTACTTGTGATTGATTCAGATCTTCATTTGGGTTGTCGGTGTTGGAAGCGGTTTGTTCGTCTATTGTTGGTGATTCAGTCGGGGGTTTCATTGGGTGTTACTATTGTAGTTGTAGTAACCGTTGTATCAGGTACTTGAATATTATCAGGTTGAGCAGCGAAACTAGTGGATACATCTGGCGCACGTGTCTCAAATGAATCTTCGAAGAAAGGAGAACAATGTTTCCAATTCTTTACGAGTTAGTGACAAAGGTTCAGCTGAAGAATCTGGAAAGTTAAGACGGTTGGTTGCGGGTCCTAAGCTGTTTTGCTCAGAAGCCAAATCTGTGAGCTCATCGAAATTAGCATGAATAGTCTCCTGAATCTCTCTAGTACGACGGTTGTAGATTCGAAATCCTTTAGAGTTTTCACAATATCCAATGAAGATACCGACGTCAGCCTTTGCTTTAAGTTTACCAAGATCATCACGATCATTATTTGGGTAGCATAGAGAACCAAATACATGAAAGTGTTGTATGTTAGGCTTTCGTTTGTGAACAATTTCATACGGTGTGACTTTATGACGTTTATTGATCATACAACGATTTTGGGTGTAACATGCGGTTGAGACGGCTTCATCCCAAAGATAATCTAGTAATTGAGCATTAATGAGCATCGTTCGTGCGGCTTCCACTAACGTTCTGTTGCGTCTTTCGACCACCCCATTTTGTTCGGGAGTCCGTGGAATTGATGTTTGATGTTCAATTCCAACTTTCTCAAAGTAATCACGAAGAGTTGATTCTTGAATTCAGTTCCATTGTCTGTTCTTACGATTCTGACTGTGTTGCGAAGTTGAACCTGAATTTTCGTGAGAAAGGTGATTATCATCGATGGAGCTTGATCTTTGCTTCGAAGAAACTATACCCAAGTCCATTTGGAGAAGTCATCGACTATCACAAGAATGTATCGTTTCCCATTGATCGTTTGTACTCGCATTGGGCCACATAAATCTATATGAAGAAGTTGAAGAACATGATCGGTACTTGGTTCTGGTTTTGAACTTAGATGTGCACGTTTGATCTTTCCTTGTTCACAAGCGGGACATAAGTGATCTTTTGCATATCTGAACCTAGGAAGACCGTCAACTAGTTTATGGCGAGCAAGATCAGTCATAGTTTTGAAGTTGAGATGAGACATGCGTTGGTGCCATAACCAGGATTTTGTCAATTCAGCCTTTGAAAGTAGACAAATGGGAGAGGAAGCGGTCATGTCAGACATTGAAATTGTATAAAGACTGTTTCCACGTGTGCCGGACATCAGATCATTTCCTTGTAGATCACGAACAAAGCATGTTTTCTCCCTGAATGCAACTTCCAGATCACCATCACAAAATTGAACGACTGAAAATAGATTGTGACCGAGGCCTTCAACATAATAAACACGACTAATTTCGATATTCCTAATGACATAGTCCCCATACCCCATAGTTGCAGCGAAATGATCATTCCCGAATTTGACAGTACCAATGAACTTTGAGACAAAGTTTCTTAACAGTTTGAGATTGCCTGTCATGTGTCGGGAGCATCCGCTATCAACAATCCAGAGAACAATTTGCACCACCTGCATCACATAAAAGAGACGACGATGGTACAATGGTAAGTGTGGAACCCAAAGAAGTTGTGGGTTCCGTTGGGTTAGAAGCACACATATTAACAATTTTAGGAATCCATTTAAAGTTATGTGTTCTTTGTAACCAACGTTGCCAATTCCAACTAGATTTAACCTTTTTCTTAGTGAATTCGCTAAGTGATGGCATGTTCCTAGAATTATTGTTCGCAACTACTGGCTTGACTACATCATTTTTAGAAACTACACAATGCATAAGTCCTAGCACTGATTTTGAAGCATTAGTGGGCCTAGATTTCCTGCCTGATGTACGTTTCTTAAAACGAGATAAAAGAGAATTCGCAACACATTTAGAATGATCACCAGATAACATACTCTTATGACAAAACACACATGAAGCATTAACATTCAAAGCATTTAAAGGTTCATCTTTCGTTACACAACGATTAGGATTACAATTTGCCAAATCAGAATCTAAATCTAGTGCAAGATGAGTATTATTCAAAGTCCTAGGGTGTTCTTCTACTTCAGAGGCTTCTAGTGTCTCTCTTCTACGTTGCAAAATCTTATTCTTCCTTTTCATATGTTTACGCTTGGATCTGCTAACGCTAGGAGTGGCAACTATTCCTGTAGAAGTGGAAGGATCCATATTAGACTTATGAGTGTGTTGTTCTACATTGGTTATGTCTAATGAGTACATTCCTGGTGCAACTACTTTAGTGTTGACACATTTTCCTTTTTCAAGTTCTCGTATTTTCTCTTTTAACTCAATGATAATGTGCTTTTTATCTTGAATTTCACTTTCGAGCTTTGTGTTTGAATAGAGATAGTTATCTCGACTCTTTTGCCAATAGTCTGTAGCTTCTTGCAATTCTGCAATTTCTTTTTCATATTTTGAAATTTGACTTTTTAATTCCTCATTTTCTTTTTGAAAGGATGTGGAAGTGTTCAGACTTTGCATTTTCAGTTCGAAATCAAGACTTTGGTTTTGACACCATTCAAGCTTTTTGTTGAGTTGAAAAATCTCATTAGAAAGTTTGTTTTGCACATCATCGTTGTGTTGTCGGAGATTCATGTTTTCATCTTTTAGTGTCTCAATTTGTTTAGACAACAACTCAATATCATCACAGTGATCCTCAACAAGCATAGAAGTACCATATTCATAAAGAGAATTCATAATCACAGAAATTATATCAGCACTAAGAACATGTTCCAAGAGTCGATCAGCTTCTTCTTGTAAAAATTGATTTCGACGTTTTTTCTTTAAAATTGCTTGTTCAGTTTCTTGAAACACATTCATCATAGATGAGACCTCTTTTTGAAGTTCCTGTTCCCAGTGGTTAGCACATAGACGCAAGTGTTGAGCAATAGGTAAAAACTGTTTTTGAAACACTTCTCTTTTTTCTCTCTCATGAGGAGTAGTAATAGTAAAAACCGTTATTTGAGAGTTGCGTTCTATTGCTTCATCTAATTGTTCAATATCTTTCTTAAACGTGTCAAAATACCGAAGTACACGACAACGAGTAGGAAGAGGTTGAAGTTTATCATCGTTTGGTAAAGGACCGTTAATTTTCACCACTGGTTTAACAGGAGCTACATAAGAAGTAACTTCTTGAGGTTTGATAATGTACCATGGTTGTTCAGATTTCTCTTTTTGAGAGGTAAAAATATCAGTTATTAGAGGCATTTTAGAGTAATCAAAAGGCATATTGTATTTAACATTTTCCATTTTTGATCGACTCTCTTCTTCAATTTCATTTTCTTCTTCACAATCATATACAACAGTAAGAACAACAGTATCGTCAAAGAAATGATCTGCACTTTTGGAATCTCTTTGAGTGCTACTCGTAAAAAACATGCTGATTCACTTCCAATTGCAAAGCCGTGACCATTGTTTGTTCGTTTTACTGAAAACTTTTGAATTGTTGTCACTGAATTACCATTTTTATATACAACATTTTGAAATTCTTTAAGCTTATGTTCCAATTCAACAATCTCCTCTACGTATGACTTAACTTTCTTTGCGTTTATGTTCTTTGAACTCAGCTTGACAATTTGACAACTCAGTTTTTGTTTTTAAAATAACTGCATCAAGTTGTGCAATTTGTTGTTTGTGTTCAAACGCTTGTTTTTCCAGTTCAGAAGCTAAGTTATTTTTAGACTCCATAATTTTAGCAATTTGATGTTCTAACTCTTTTTCGTGAAGAGAAGATTTTAGAAAAGCAACTTTAAAGCCTTTTTCCC
>LBNU01012588.1:67474-77599 GCA_014162995.1 Artemisia annua | reverse complement strand
AATAATAGTAGAGATGAAATAACATGAGAGTGATTGTCTTACAAAAGTAGAAGAACCAAGGAAAAACAGATCAATGGACAACTAACCTAGATTTTTCCCCACAACACTTGACCCCTTTCTTCAATCTTTTTGCTACCAAAATCAAAACCCAGCTTTGACCACGAAAATACTTGAACAACCATGAAATTCACGCCCTGGACCCTCTTGAAACTTTAGAATAAGTCACCAAAAAACTCTTTGAAAAAATAACCCCTGATATCTCAACCTTACCCAAAGAGAATGCTTCAAATATAAACCAAAGAACAAGACTTAGAGCTCAAGATCTTCGAATCTATGATCAAGATATTAGTATTATTTTTTGATGAATATATGTCTTTAGGCTGATTAAGGGGGGGGGGTGTTCCCGTTTTTCTCCCTTAGATGGGAGACAAACAAAGAAAGGGGAGAGTCTTGCATGTAAAATTATCAAATGACTAAACGATTGCTGTTCTTATAAGTGTCAGTGGGGAGACAAGCATGGTGTGACAGTGTGTTGATCATAGGGTGAACAAGAGTGTCTACCATGCACCATGCCCTTGGTGACTCCCCAGAACCGCCTTGGGTGGGTGGGTAAGGTGAGTGGGTTGTTTACCGTATGATTTAATTGTTAAGTTGTGTTATAGAGCAGTCCAGTTTTGATCCGGTTAGTTTTTAAAACGTTGGGTTTTTACAGACGCGTAAAGTAAACCAGTAGTGTAAATTATAAACTTTCAAAAATATTATAAAATACTTGTTTATCATGACTATTAGTATTTAGATGAGGGTGAATCTCATCCGGGAGGGTTTACGAACGTCGTAAAACTGAAACCGGTGAGTTGAAAAAAACGCGGTTTGGTGACACCGATTCTTGATAAAAAAGTGAGTAAACCTATAAAATGAAACGGACAAGTATTAAAAATCATTGTAATATGGAAAATAGGTAATGTATAAACATGTAAGATTAGCTCATAGTCTAAGGGTCGTTCACCGTTGTTAAAGAACATTAACGTAAATTTAAATGCGTAAAACGTAAAAGGTGCAAGGTTTACGGAAAAATGGAAAAATTTTGAATTATGCACTTTTAAAAGGGTTTGTAAGGAACGAATCTACATAACAAAGTGTTAGAGTTGGCATAGGCCAATGATGGTTGAACTTAACTTGACGTGACACCGAGGTTCGCGAAATAAACTTCCAACCGACGAAGTTAATTATAAAAAAAAAAGAATAGTTAAATAATAAAAATGTTATAATTAGTGACATGAAATTTATGAAATGTCACATGCGGCGCATTCTTAAAAGTCAGGCAATGGTCTTCGAATTCATCTAAGTATGAAATTGCGGCGTATCTGTTGAGATAGATACGGCCCATCTTCTGGATTTCAGTAGACTTTTGACATCTCGCTTTTTTTGCTCCATAATTTGTCCAAAATCGTCAAGTTTCACCTATTGCTCGTTTTTACCTGAGAATTATTAAAGTAAACATTAAAGTACCGATTCTCATAAATAATATAGTAAAACAAATTAAATAAATAGGATAAATGATGATAAAAATATGTACTTATTTGAGTTCATCAAGAGCACAAGGTTTTGAGTGTAATATTTAATTAAATAAAAAAATATATGTATGTGTACAAAAATTGGCCCAAGGGATGTTTTAGGGGAAAAAGGAAACCAAATTTGATACCAAATACAATTTCTAGCCTAAAGGGTTATTTATAATTATTATAAATACAAAATAAAAACTCCCTCACCCCTCTTTTCTTGATTGTACGACCGGCCAAGGGGAGGAGAGCAAGAAAAAAATTAGGGTTTTTATTATTGAAGCTAAAATCAAGAACAATGTATAATTTTTGATAGTGGTATTCAATTAATTGTTTAAATATTGTTTTAATTCATGTAATACAAGTTATGATGGATATAGGTTTTATGAGATTTCTGTAATTAATTAACTAAAACATGTTGGGATCAATTATTAATTATATTATGATGATTGGTGAAGAGATTAGAGTGTAAAACTTGTTAATTAATGAGTTAGGGTTTGACAGAATTTTAGGGTTGTTTTCTTTCGAAGATATTTTAATGATGCCTAAATGAAATCACGTGTTTCTTGAGTCTAGAATGAATTTCAGAGTCCCTACTTTCTAAAAAGTCCGGCCACGAGTGATTTCGAGGTCGAATGGACCGTCTTTTGATTTTTACAAGTTAAAGTGTAAAAGCTGTTAAACAGGGACAGAATTAGGTCATAAGTTTGGTAGTGAATTGTGTTAGAAAAAGTGAGATCTAGGTTATCCTTCTGTAGAAGTTGAGTTCCATATGTCCTTTGACTTCCACGCAAAGGGTATGCGATAAAAAGTTGTGCGGATAGTTTTCGTAGGTCAAAACATTTTGGTGTGTGTTCAGATCCGAATCTGGGTAGTTTTCAAGTTTGATTTTCTTATTTGTACTTGTGTGTATATAGAGTGCATGGCCTTCTGAGGGTAGCTTGTATACTCATAAGAGACCATGGTGAATTTTTGGTGTGAGTTGTGGAGCTTATTTTGTCATGATTTTATGTGGGTAAGTGTACCTCAAAAATTCTTCGTTTTCTGAAATTATGTATGCAAGGGATTTAGTGAGTGTAAGTGCTTGGTATTGTTTAGGATGGAGTCAAGGGGAACCATAGTGGTTTACATAGACCTTAGTCATCCATCATATGTGTGTTACATGGACTATAGCTTTTTACTTGGTCCCGTGTAACGTGGATTTATGTTGTTGTATAGATTTGTGAATTGTTTAAATGGAAGCTGCAAAGACTAAGGTGAGTTTCATAGTCCCATATTTACTTTGTTTTAAACATGGGATGGGAATGATGCTTGTGTTAAATTGTGTTATGTTTGTTGACATAAATAATGCATAAAAACGTTATTTATATTTTTCGATATCTCTACGTTTTGACGATCACAAAATGTAAAATCATTAAATGTAAAATTACTACGTAAACAAGTATTAAGCTAGTTTATATCATTATATCCAACTTAATCACTTAAGGTATGAATAAACTAGTGCTTAATACATCTCATGATCAAAGGGGTATTTAATTAATTATTTCAAAGTTTATTTAACTATATAAACATATTATATATTTTTGAAAAACACTTTTGGTAATAAAGAAAAATGTTTTAATCATACTAAATATATGAATTCAAATTTTTAACCAAAATCAGTTAGTTTTTCACCAAATAAACTTTCCCCACTAAAAGACAGAACTTCTGGCCGTTACAGCTGGGCGGCCCCCTTAATTTTAAGGGGGCCGGCCACGAATTAAGGGGACCGGCTACGCTCCCCTGTCAGAAACTGTCAGAATTTTCTCCTATAAATACCACCTTAAATCTGGTATTTTTCCACACCTCTTGAACGAAAATTTTTAGATCTAAATCTCTCTAAACATCTTCTAAAACCCTTTGATCATTTGATTATTAATCCTTGTTTCAAGTGATTCAATCCCTCCTCATCCATCTTCATCCAAAGTTCAAGAGAAGAATACTCCTTCAACCTCAAGTTTAAGTAGTATTGTACATTTGTTGTGTATATTGTGTATAGCATTTGTGAAGAAGTGTTGTGTTTATAGTAAGTAGTTCTAGGAGAGCTAGTTGTGAATAGAAGTTGGGTAGAGAAGAAGATTAAGTAGTGAAGTAGTGAAGCGGTGTGTAGTAGTAAAGAAGTTGAGGTGTGTACAAGTAGTGAAGAAGTAGTGATAAGTTGTGGTGTGTTGTGAGATTGGTTCTAGCTAGGATTAGGACCCGACATTTAGCTTAGTGTCGTAAATTGGTGTAAGCAAAAGTCGTGTAAGGTTTTCTCCGCCATAAGGGAGCTTGTTGACATAGTGAAGAAAACTCCCGAGTTAGGTGCTCGGGGAGTGGAGTAGGACGAAGAGGAGATTCGTAGCCGAACCACTATAAATCCTTTGTCTCACGGTGCCATTCTTCCATCTCTATCTTTTTACATACTTACTTACATACTTTTCAATATATATACTTGTTGATATCGTAGTTTATAATTGTGCAAGTCTTTTGGTATCATATAAAGTTCGGATTAGTGTTTTCATAAACAAAGTTTTTGTAAATTAAAAAGACGCAAAACTATTCAACCCACCCCCTTCTAGTTTTCCACAATTGGTGTCAAGAGCCAGGTCAAACAAGATTTTTAAAATATATTGTATTTTAAAACTTGAAATCGATCTATGGAAATGGAAAAATATTTAGAAGGGAAAATTGTTTTTAAACCACCATTTCTTGAAAATGAAAATTTTCTTACATGGAAAAATCAATTCGAAAGTTATGTGAAATCAATAGACTATGATCTTTGGCATGTCATTTCAATTGGTGATATTAAATCAATAAATACTAATTTTGAAAAACATAATAACTTGGCAAAATTTATTATATACAAAGCTATTTCAAATGTTAAGTATGAAAGAATATTTTTTGTCAAACGGCAAACGATATGTGGAAAAGTCTTTCAAAATATCACCAAGAAGAATGTCAAGCCAAAGAAAAACTTGCACATGAGTTAGTAGCAAAAGAAAGCATAGTAGATAAATATTTAGTTGATGTAAGTACAAGTGCTACTAGTTCAAATGTTTTATGCGAAGGTAATGATGCCGAAAACAACATGAGCCACGACAAGAGTAAACAAGAAGATTGTATAAAGATGACAATAAAAAAGGAGCTAAGTGACGATGACGACTCTAGTTCCGAAAGTGAAGACGAAGAATATGCAAAGGTTGTTAAAGAATTCAAAAGACTTATCAAAAAGCGACAAAGAGTACAAAATAAAAGGAAAACAACTCGAAGGAAAAGATTTGGTGGTGAAGAACAAGAATGCTTCGTTGCTCAAGCGTCAAATGAAGTATGCCTAGGAATTAATTTGGAGCCCGATGAATGGGTAAAGGATAGCGGGTGCTCAAGACACATGACGAGGAATCGCAAGCTATTTTCTACATACAAAGCATACAATGGAGGTAATGTTATTTTTGGTAGTGATCGTCATGGAAAAATCATAGGCAAAGGTACGATCTCTCAAGACTCCCTAACTATTGAAAATGTTGAACATGTAGATAACTTAACATATAACTTGCTTAGTGTAGGACAAATATGTGACAATAAGTGTAGGGTTACCTTTACCGATAAGAATAGTGTTATTATTAAGGATGATAAAATCATAGGTACAGGAATTAGGAAAGGCGGCGTATATGTCATGAAACTAGGAGATAAACTGGAAGATAGGATATGCCTAGCAACCTTAGACGAGAACTCCACTTTGTGGCATAGGAGATTAGGTCGTGCAAACATGCAACAAATACAATCATTGGTGTCTAAGGAACTAGTTAGAAACTTGCCTAGCCTAAAACATAATCAACACTTTTGCGATGCCTGTAAGATAGGAAAACAAGCACATGCTAGTCATAAAGCTAAGAATATAGTATCCACCACTAGATGCTTAGAACTACTTCATATGGACCTCTACGGTCCATCCGCGGTGCGGAGCTACGGTGGCAATCGCTACACGCTAGTTATAGTAGATGACTATTCACGATACACGTGGACTAAGTTTCTAAGCGATAAAACCGAGGCCTTTGATAAATTTGAGACATTTAGTAAAATGATACAAAATAAGCTAGGATGCTCTATAGTTTCAATTAGGACGGACCATGGTAGGGAATTTGATAACGAAATACAATTCGGAAAATATTGTGATTTAAATGGAATATCTCACAACTTTTCCGCTCCACGAACACCTCAATCAAATGGAGTAGTAGAAAGGAAAAATAGGACTTTACAAGAGATGAGTAGAACTATGTTAAACGAGCAATCTATCCCACAAAAATTTTGGTATCATGCCGTAGATACTTCAACATACATACTTAATAGGGTGTCTATTAGACGAATACTAGGAAAAACTCCTTATGAGTTACTAAGAGGTAGAAAACCAAACATAGGCTACTTTAAGGTATTTGGAAGTAAATGTTTCATTCTTAACACAAAGGATTATCTTACTAAGTTCGACCCTAAGTCATATGAAGGAATCTTTCTAGGATATTCGCAAAGTAGTAAAGCATATATAGTCTTAAATAAACACACTATGAAAGTAGAAGAATCCTTAAACGTAACCTTCGATGAAACTCCTCCACCACCTAAGACATTACCCTTAGAAGATGATGATGTTATAGAGGAAGAAGCTATTGAGGTTAGTAAAACAAAACCTTTAGGAAATGATATTGAAGAAGAAAATTTAGAAGAAAACGAAGTTATAAATATTAAGGAATCTAGGTCACACCCATTAGACAACATCATAGGTCACCTAAACCAACGAACACTTAGATCACAAGCGCAAGACAAAAATAATTTCTTTTGTTTTGTGTCGACAATAGAGCCTAAGAATATAAATGAAGCCTTAAAGGATGAAAGTTGGATTATGGCTATGCAAGAAGAATTAAATCAATTCAAAACAAATGATGTTTGGGAACTAGTCCCAAATCCTAGGAACGTGACCATAATAGGAACTAAGTGGGTATTTAGGAATAAATTAGATGAGAATGGAATAGTAACTAGGAACAAAGCTAGGTTAGTCGCCCAAGGTTATAATCAACAAGAAGGAATTGATTATGACGAAACTTATGCCCCCGTAGCTAGATTAGAATCCATTAGAATCCTTTTAGCTTATGCCTGCGCCCTAGACTTTAGGTTATACCAAATGGATGTGAAGAGTGCATTCCTTAACGGTTTTATCAATGAGGAGGTATATGTGGCACAACCTCCAGGATTCATTGACTTCGCAAAACCTGATTATGTTTATAAACTAAAGAAAGCTTTATATGGTCTTAAGCAAGCTCCAAAGGCTTGGTATGATAGACTAAAGGCATTCTTGGTTAAACATAATTATTCCATGGGAATGGTAGACAACACTCTCTTCACTAAAAGAAGTGACCCACATATTATCATTGTTCAAATATATGTCGATGACATTATATTTGGCTCAACTTGTCAAGAAATGTGTGATGAATTTGCCAAAATCATGCATGATGAGTTTGAGATGAGTATGATGGGAGAACTAAACTTCTTCTTAGGACTACAAATAAAACAACTAGAAGACGGAATATTCTTTAACCAATCTAAGTACATTAAGGAAATGCTTAAGAAATTTGGCCTAGAAGACTCTAAACCACTTAAGACACCTATGTCTACGGAAATTAAACTCACAAGAGATGAAGAGGGTGAGTCCGTAGATAATACTAAGTATAGAGGAATGATAGGAAGTCTACTATACTTAACGGCAAGTAGACCCGATATCATGTATAGTGTTTGCCTTTGCGCTCGCTTTCAAGAGGATCCCAAAACCTCTCACCTAGAAGCGGTTAAGCGTATCTTCCGATACATTAAAGGCACTATACACTTAGGATTATGGTATCCTAAGGGATCTGGCATAGAAACCATTGTCTATGCGGATTCGGATCATGCGGGAGACTACGTAGATAGAAAGAGCACTAGCGGCATTTGCACGTTTATGGGATGTTGTTTAACATCTTGGTTTTCGAAGAAGCAAACCGCTCTTGCTATTTCTACCACCGAAAGCCGAATACGTAAGCGCTGGAAAGGCATGTCAAAAAGCACTGTGGATGAAACAAGCTCTCGTAGACTATGGCATTTGGTTAGAAAATATCCCCATTATGTGCGATAACAAAGGAGCTATAGACTTAAGTAAGAATCCCGTTCAACACTCTAGGACTAAACATATAGAAATACGCCATCACTTCCTTAGGGATAATGTACAAAAAGGAAATATCACTATAGAAAAGGTAGCTTCGAAAGATAACATAGCCGACATATTTACTAAGCCCCTTAAGCGTGAATTATTTAACCACTTGCGTTTAGGATTAGGAATGATGGAACAAATTGATTAAATTTTCTTGAAAAATCAAAACTTTCTGAAATTTTCAAAATTCTGGACACTTTTTAGTGTCAGATGGGCGGACCCCTTAAATATATAAGGGCGGCCCCCTTAAAATTAAGGGGACCGGCCTCTATTTAAGGGGGCCGGCCATCTGATGGTAAAAAGTTCTTTGTTTTTATTTATTTCTTCTCAAATCTGAGTCTAGGATTCTGTTTTGCACAAAATCAGGAATTGAGATATTTTGTTTGCATAATTATTCTTTCAATAAAAACCTCAATTCTTTTTCCAAAACATTCTCACGGTTAGGAAAACTCATTGTTAAATAATGATAAAAACGTTTTTCTAAAATCATGCATAATAGTCTTACTCTCGTTATCTATAAGTATATAATCTAATGTATACTTATATATAACATTTAGAAGTAAGCAAATTTAATTCAAGGAGACTAAAGATTGTTTCTTAGGATTATTATTAGTTCTTCATAAGAGTCGAAGCAATCTTTACTCCACATTTGTTTCATATAGGAACACACTAGAACAAAATCAAGAACTTCATGGTCACATTTGTTCCATCACAAGTTAGCCATTAATAGGTGCCTTCACTTAAGATAAGTTGCCTTAGGTTTCTTTAATTGCTTAATTGTTTATTTGCCTTAAAATGCATGCTTAATTATATTTATATGTTTAATTGCTTGCATGTATGCTTTTCATGTAAATTAGACTATGAAAATGCTTGCTTAGTTGCCTAAAGAGTTGGTCTTGCCCAAAACCAAACCCCAAAACAAACACCTTTCTGGAAATTCTTTACCAAAAACCCAATTCTGGCAACCTGGATCCTCAGACTAGGGCGGCCCCCTTAAATCAAAGGGGCGGTCCCCTTAAAATTAAGGGGACCGGCCAGAAATTAAGGGGGCCGGCCATCTGCTGGATGAGGGTTACTGTTTGCTTTCTGCTTTTCAGCCCATTTCACCCTATTTTGATTCCTCACTTCCCTGAATTCACAAACACCTTTTGTTAATCAAATCCCACACATATTCTCCTTCCATAAACACAAAATCATCACACTATAAATGCCTCTCATCATCACAAATCATTGCTCATTCATCCAAACATGTCATCTCCCAACAACCAAAAAACCAAGTTTTTAAGAGTTGCTAAAATCTCCGTCATGCCCGTATGGAGAAGAAAGCTTGATACTTGTCAAAATCATCATCAATAAATGATGTTGTCTCTAGCCAACCAATACCCAAACCTTCAAACTACCCAAATAATACCACTCTTCTACATCACCAAGACAACCTCACAATAACACTCACCAATAAAATTCCACCTTCACCCATCTCATCTCTTCCAAATGATCCCTTTGAGGAAGATGCTCAACTTCAAAACAACCACCATCACTCTCATCCAAACATGAATCAAATGACTCATGACCAAACCACAAACCCAAATCAAAATCCAACTTCACCATCATCACCTACCACCGAGCATGCAAAGTTCGTTGATGAGCTCAAGGAAGCTCATGAACTTAATGCTCTTCTTGCGTTGCACCTCACTCAATGCAATTTGGATCAACAACCCACATCCTCCAATTCATCACCATAATATCATTTGTTCCATCTTGAGAATCATGTAAACAATTGCATTTTTTGTACATTTTTCCAAGAACAACATCTTGTTCTCAATGAACGTCTTACTTGGATTGAGCATCTACTTACTAAAACATCGTCAACATCACCACCACCTAATCCTTCCACTCCATATCCATCACCTTCCAACCTTTAAAAGCATCCTCCATGCCCCTCAATAAAATCATCAACATCCTTTTGTTACCCATGCAAGACCTCTCATGATGGCATCTTAAGTACTTTCTTAGTGTAGTTTCCTAAGAAAAGCATATATGTATGCTATTGTACTAGATTATGTGTTTAGCATAATCATGTTTAATAAACTTATTAATGAATGTTTTTTTTATGTCATAAACTTATTAAAAAATATAATGAATGTTTTGCTTTCATCATAAATTTTATGCTTTGCTTTATATGTATGCATTCTATATACATATATATATATATAATATATATATATATATATATATATATATATATATATATATATATATATATATATATATATATACACATATATATATATATATATATATATATATATATATATA
>LBNU01012588.1:53567-66443 GCA_014162995.1 Artemisia annua | reverse complement strand
TATATATATATATATATATATATATATGTGTGTGTGTGTGTTGTGCTCTCTAAATATTTTTTTGCAAGCATTCCATCTCTCGATTTCCTTTATGACCTTAAAACGAGGGGGAGTATACGTCAAGGGAGAGCTCCAAATAAATCGGGATAACCTTTTTGATGCTAACAAAAAGGGGGAGAATTGATATAAACTCACCATAATACTTGTATATATACTAATTTTCGTTTAATGAGTTTAGATTTTGTAATCATCAAAAAGGGGGAGATTGTTGACATAAATAATGCATAAAAACGTTATTTATATTTTTCGATATCTCTACGTTTTGACGATCACAAAACGTAAGATTACTACGTAAACAAGTATTAAGCTAGTTTATATCATTATATCCAACTTAATCACTTAAGGTATGAATAAACTAGTGCTTAATACATCTCATGATCAAAGGGGTATTTAATTAATTATTTCAAAGTTTATTTAATTATATAAACATATTATATATTTTTGAAAAACACTTTTGGTAATAAAGAAAAATGTTTTAATCATACTAAATATATGAATTCAAATTTTTAACCAAAATCAGTTAGTTTTTCACCAAATAAACCTTCCTCACTAAAAGACAGAACTTCTGGCTGTTACACCTGGGCGGCCCCCTTAATTTTAAGGGGGCTGGCCACGAATTAAGGGGACCGGCCATGCTCCCCTGTCAGAAACTGTCAGAATTTTCTCCTATAAATACCATCTTAAATCTGGTATTTTTCCACACCTCTTGAACGAAAATTTTCAGATCTAAATCTCTCTAAACATCTTCTAAAACCCTTTGATCATTTGATTATTAATCCTTGTTTCAAGTGATTCAATCCCTCCTCATCCATCCTCATCCAAAGTTCAAGAGAAGAATACTCCTTCAACCTCAAGTTTAAGTAGTATTGTACATTTGTTGTGTATATTGTGTATAACATTTGTGAAGTAGTGTTGTGTTTATAGTAAGTAGTTCTAGGAGAGCTAGTTGTGAACAGAAGTTGGGTAGAGAAGAAGATTAAGTAGTGAAGTAGTGAAGTGGTGTGTAGTAGTGAAGAAGTTGAGGTGTGTAGTGAAGAAGTAGTGATAAGTTGTGGTGTGTTGTGAGATTGGTTCTAGCTAGGATTAGGACCCGACATTTAGCTTAGTGTCGTAAATTGGTGTAAGCAAAAGTCATGTAAGGTTTTCTCCGCCATAAGGGAGCTTGTTGACATAGTGAAGAAAACTTCCAAGTTAGGTGCTCGGGGAGTGGAGTAGGACGAAGAGGAGATTCGTAGCCGAACCACTATAAATCCTTTGTCTCACGGTGCCATTCTTCCATCTCTATCTTTTTACATACTTACTTACATACTTGTCGATATCGTAGTTTATAATTGTGCAAGTCTTTTGGTATCATATAAAGTTCGGATTGGTGTTTTCATAAACAAAGTTTTTGTAAATTAAAAAGATGCAAAACTATTCAACCCCCCCCCCCTTCTAGTTTTCCACAAAGTTACTGTGATTATGTGTTTAATAAATGCATGGACTTGTAAGTGGTTAACGTGTGTATGCTACATGTTATGATATTGTGGTGTGGTTATTCTGTGTGGTCCAATTGGAGGGATGCTTATCCCATTGCTCGTTCGTACGATCCAATTGGAGGGTATTGATTACTCAATATTGTGTACTTGGATCGGTGGGCACGTTCCGTCCCAATTGATGTTGGATATGGTATTTGGATCGGTGGGCACGTTCCGTCCTTTAGTTGGTTTTGTGATTTGCATGCTAGCTTATATGGTAACTATACTTATTGTCCTGATATGTGTATTGTGTTTCTTAAACCTATAAACCTCACCAACATTATGTTGACGTTTTTAAGCATCATTTTCAGGTGAGCATTCTAAAGCTAAGATAGAGGGGAGCAACTAGGCGAGACTTAAGTTGCATTTGAGGATGTATATCTTTATGTTTTTGCATTATGAACTTGTTTGATTTGGATTGTGATTTTTAAATGTTCTTTGACTAGTACTTTATGTTCTATTGAAGATACTTTTGGAGTTTGTTTTGGTTATTTTGTTTTGGGGTATTGTTACGACACTTCGTGTTTGTGCTTTGCTCTATTTATGTGCATGTAGTTATTCTCTATATAGACACCATGTGTTGTGATGATATCCATGAAGTTACATTCGTGTTTCCGCCTTGGCGAGGTGTGACAGATTGGTATCAGAGCCTTGGTTATAGAGAAGTAGATGGTTGAACCTAGTTTATAACCTAGGAGTCCCTCATATAGATGCATCTAGGGTCTAGGTGCTAGTATGGTAACCTATATGAGTATTTTCCCTGAATTTGTGACATGTTTTTATCGATTTTTGGACGTTTATTTCATTCTTATACTTAGTGTGGTATATATTGTTTTAGTATGACATCCCGCATGTAGGAACCTCCGTTGGGCTACCGTTGTCGCCACGTGGTGTAAAAGGATTGATGTAGTGAAGCGGACTAACAGAAGGATTTTAGTTCCCGCGAGCATGTATCCATGTAAGATCGAGGAGAAGATGACTCTGGAGAACGTGGGCGGGGAGGAGCGGAGAAAGTATGTGACGAAGGTGGTTAATAAGGATGGCTACACCATTATGTTCTTTCATAGGTGTCCTCGACTCTCAAAAAATGATGATGAAGGTTGGGGTAGACCTCGCGATCTGTATGAGTTTGTGGATCGTGTGGAGGAGGAGGAAAGGAATCGTAGGGATGGTTTTGCAAGTCGTCCCCTACCACAGTTTGAGGGAGGTAGGAATGGATGGCTAAGTGAGGAAGAAGAGGTGGATTCAGATCTAGAGTCCACTGCGAGTAACACGATTTAAGCGTTAGGATAGAACTTGAGCCGCGTGTGACGTACCTGTTTAGTATTATGTTTCAGATTTTCCTTTGTGGTATTATGATGTTTAGAATCATGTTTCACGCGAATTCTTTTGAATTATGGAATTTTTTTTCCAAGTGTGTAATAATATGGCTTGAGTGATGTTTGAATATTTTATGTGTGTGATATCATGTTTCTGTGGATTTTGTGTGTTTGTAATTGTGAGGTGTTATTATTGTTAGGCATGGTTTTGGAAGCGAGTACATATGTGAAGGGATACATTTATAATTATGGGTGGCCAACATAATTATAAATGCATCACGACACATATGGACTTATAGCCAATGCTACGTTGACCAATGATGACATGCTTACATGTGGTAGGAGTAAGTTTAACCTTGATATATGTGTTAATTGCCCCATTTGATGGGGAGTACTTGTGTTAAGTATGTATATGAAATCGTGAATTTCGTGAACGACGTCTAATGGTTTTAATGTCCTACGATGTTTAGGAAATGGCACCAAAGAGACCAAGACACCGTATTACTAAGTCTCCAGGGAGTGGATCCTTCAGGACGCCGAAAAAGCAAAAGAAAACACCCATTATTGGGGAGAGTATCCCCATCTTTCAAGAGATGATCAATCAGCAGATGGAAACACTACTTCCTGAGATTGTCAACCATGTGAGCACGCAGATGATCAATAATGCTCACTTGAATGGTACTGGGGGTGGTGGTGGTAGTAACAATGGGTGCTCTTACAAGGACTTTTTGGTATGTAAGCCCAAGGAGTATGATGGTAAGTGTGGGGCGATAGTGCTCACTCGATGGATTGAAAAGATGGAGTTGGTGTTTGATATTAGTGGTTGTTCTAAAACCCAAAAAGTTAAGTATGCAGCAAGTGCGTTAGTTAACAAGGCTTTGACTTGGTGGAATACACAAATTCAAGCTAGGGGTAGAGATACTGCAATGGGAATGACTTCGGAGGATTTCAAAGCTTTGATGCTGGAAGAATTTTGCCCAAGCAATGAGATGCAAAAGTTGGAGGAAGAATTCTGGAACCACGCGATGGTTGGAGCTAATCATGCGGGATACACTGACATGTTTCATGAGTTGGCCAAGTTGGTTCCTCACTTGGTGACTCCTGAGTCAAAGCGTATTGATAAGTACATTCGTGGATTGGTTCCACAGATTTGTAGTATGGTCAGAGCTACGAAGCTGATGACGATTCAAAGTGCTATTCAGAAGGCTGGAGTACTGACTGATGAGGCAGTTAGAAGTGGAGTACTTCAGAAGATAGGAGAGAAAAGAAAGGAGGAGGCTGAAACAAGTAAACAGGCTGGCTCTGGTTCTGATCACAAGAAAACAAGGAATAGGAAAGGATACGTGGCAGCAGGTCCTGTGGTGGCAGCAGGTCCTGTGATGGCAGCAAGTCCTGCAATGGCAGCCGTTCCGGTTGTGACAGGAAATGCAGACAGAAGGACGTATGCTGGTAACGCTCCCAAATGTGTTAAATGCAATAGTTATCATCATGAGCAAGTTGGATGTCGTACGTGTTTCAGGTGTAACAAACCTGGACATTTTGCTAGGGAATGTCGTGCGGTGATTACTCAGGTGACTCCAATCAACTCGGTTGGTGCAAGGTATAATACGGAACATCTCCGTAATATGTGTCCCAAGCTGAATAGGGCACCTGGTCAGGCAGGAAATCATTTGACCATTGAAGGAGGCCAAGGGCAATGGTACAACAGGGATACAGCTAGAGGAAAGGCGTTCACCATGAATGCAAACGAGGTACGGCAAGACCCAAACGTCGTTACTGGTAAATTTTCTCTTAACGTTCATTATGCTACTACTTTATTTGATACGGGTGCGGATTACTGCTTTGTGTCTACTGAATTTGCTAGATTATTGAATGTTGAGCCTAGTGAACTTAGATCTAGTATTGTGATTGAAATAGCTAGTGGTAGAGAGGTAGAAGTTGACAAGGTTATACGTGGGTGCACCATAGTGTTAGAAGGAATTTCGTTTATGATTGACTTGATACCTTTTGGACATGGAAGTTTTGATGTGGTAATAGGGATGAATTGGTTGTCTAAACATAAGTCCGAAGTTGTATGCCATGAAAAGGTAGTTCGTATTCCTTTAGAGAATGGTGATATACTTCGGATACAAGGAGAAAGTTTAGGGAAAGACTCGAAGTCCCTCAAGAATGCAAAATTCAAAGAACTTACGATAGAAGATATCCTTGTAGTACGCGAATTTTCTGGTGTTTTTCCTAAAGACTTGTATGGGTTACCTCCCATCCGTCAAGTTGAATTCCGTATTGAATTGATTCCTGGAGCGGCACCTATGGCGAAATCCCCATACCGTTTAGCACCCTCTGAGATGCAGGAGTTGTCTGCACATTTGCAAGAACTGCAAGATAAGGGGTTTATTTGTCCTAGTCACTCTCCATTGGGAGCACCTGTGTTGTTTGTTAAGAAGAAGGATGGTTCATTCCGGATGTGTATTGACTATCGAGAATTGAACAAGTTAACTGTCAAGAATCGGTATCCTCTTCCTAGAATCGATGATCTCTTTCACCAGCTGCAAGGCTCACGTTTCTTTTCAAAGATAGATTTACGTTCTGGTTATCATCAGCTGAGAGTATATGAAGAGGATATTCCGAAGACTGCTTTCAGCACTCGTTATGGACACTTTGAGTTTACGGTGATGCCATTTGGGTTGACTAATGCACTCGCGGTATTCATGGATTTGATGAATCGCGTTTGCAAGCCTTAGTTGGATAGATTCGTTATTGTGTTCATAAACGATATCCTAATTTACTCTAAGACGAAGGAGGAGCATGGAGAACGTCTGAAGTTGATCCTTGGATTACTGGAGAAGGAGAAGTTGTACGCCAAGTTCTCAAAATGTGAGTTTTGGCTTGAGGAGGTACATTTTCTTGGACATGTGGTAAATAGTGAAGGAATACATGTATACCCTAGTAAGATAGAAGCGGTCAAGAATTGGTAGGCTCCTACGACGCCGTCTAAGATACACTCTTTCTTAGGATTGGTTGGGTATTACAGAAGATTTATAGCGAAATTTTCAGAAATTGCTAAACCCCTCACTTTGTTGACTCAGAAGAACAAGAAGTATGTTTGGGGAGAAGAATAGGATATGGCTTTTCAGTCACTAAAGGATAGTTTGTGCAATGCACCTATTCTGGAGTTACCTGACGGAACAAATGATTTTGTGGTGTATTGTGATGCGTCGAATCAAGGTTTTGGGTGTGTACTAATGCAGAGAGGGAACGTGATATCCTATAATCACTTAAGGTATGAATAAACAAGTGCTTAATACATCTCATGATCAAAAGGGTATTTAATTACTTACTACAAAGTTTATTTAATTATATAAACATATTATATATTTTTGAAAAACAATTTTAGTAATAAAAAAAAATGTTATAATCATACTAAATATATGAATTCAAATTTTTAACCAAAATCAGTTAGTTTTTCACCAAATAAACTTTCCCAACTAAAGACAAAAAAATCTGGCCGTTACAGTAGGCCGGCCCCCTTAATTAAAAGGGGCGGTCCCCTTAATTTTAAGGGGACCGGCGATGAATTAAGGGGACCGGCACGCTCCTGTGTCAGATTTTGTCAGAATTTTTCCCCTATAAATACCACCTTAAATCTGGTATTTTTTTCTCACCTTTTGCACGAAAATTTCAGATCTAAAATCTCTCTAAACATCTTCCAAAACCCTTTGATCATTAGATTACTAATCCTTGTTTCAAGTGATTCAATCCCTTCACATCCATCCTCATTCAAAGTGCAAAAGAAGAATACTCCTTCAACAAACAAAGCTCAAGAAGTATTGTAGTATAATTGTGTATATTGTGTACATTATTTGTAAAGTTGTGTTGTGCTTGTAATAAGTAGTTTAGGAGAAGTAGAAGTTGTGTAGGGAGAAGAAGTTGTGTAGGTAGTGAAGTTGTGAAGAAGTCGTGTTGTGCTCAAGTTGTGTAGAAGTTGTGGTGTGTTGTGAGATTGGTTCTAGCTAGGATTAGAACCCGGCATCTAGCTTTGTGTCGTTAAGCCGGTGTAAGCAAAAGTTGTGTAAGGTTTCTCTACCACAAGGGAGTTTGTTGACATAGTGAAGAAAACTCTCGAGTAGGTGACTCGGGGAGTGGAGTAGGAACAAGGAAGGTGACCTTGTAGCCGAACCACTATAAATCCTTGTGTTGTGGTTTGATCTTTCTAACTCTTTCCTTTCATTACGTATTTACTTACATTATATTAGCTTAGTTAGTTAGTAATATATATTGGTACAAGTCTTGAAATCACATAAACTAGAATCGAAGATTTTAAGACAAACTTATTTTTTTTTCACAAATTTTAAAACGGACGTAAAACTATTCAACCCCCCCCCCCTTCTAGTTTTTCACATGGTACTTAACTCGCTCCTTTTTACGTTTCAAAACATGCACAGTCCATTTACCCTTTCATTTTATATCATTTTATCTACACCTTTGTATTCTAACTCACCTAAAGCACGCATGCAATCTATTCTTCTTTCGTATGACATTATAACAAGAACGTTGCCGAAATCGACTCGCATACTTTTCATATTAAAAATAAATTGTGACACTCCTTATTCATTTCGAAACCCAAAACAAGCCCTGACCTCTTTTGTACAATTGGTATCAGAGCACGTCAAACAAGATTTTTAAAATATATTGTATTTTAAAACTTGAATCGATCTATGGAATCGGAAAAATATTTAGAAGGGTAATCTATGCAAAGACCACCACTATTTGAAAGTGATAGATTTTTATATTGGAAAAATCGATTCGAAACTTATGTGAAATCAAAGGATCTAGATCTTTGGCATGTTATTACTAATGGTGATTTTCTTCCTTTACAATATAATTCGGAAACTAAAAAGGATGAACTTGTTTCTTATGAAAAACAAAGCGATGATTTGAAAAAGAAACTTTCTAAAAATAACGAGGCTAAAATGGTTATTTATAATGCGTTACCACGCAAAGAATATGAAAGAATCTTTATGTGTAACACCGCAAAAGAAATTTGGAATTCTTTATTAATCACTCACCAAGGTAATAGTCAAGTCAAAGATAATAAAATAGATCTTCTTGTACAACAATATGAACAATTCACGATTCCGGAAGAGGAATCGATAGATAATGCTTTTGCTAGATTTAACACAATCATCACAAGTTTAAAAGCACTTGATGAGAATTTTTCTAGCAAGAATTTTGTAAGGAAATTTCTTAGGGCTCTCCATCCGAAGTGGCGTGCTAAGGTGACGGCTATTGAAGAATCAAAGAATCTATCAACTCTACCACTTGACGAACTAATTGGAAACTTGAAAGTGCATGAAGTGATAATAAAGAAAGATTCCGAAATGGTTAAAGGAAAAAGAGAGCAAAGCAAGTCAATCGCATTGAAGGCTAAGAAGGACTCAAGTGATGAAGAATACTCAACATCCGAAAGTGATGATGAAGAATACGCTATGGCCGTTAGAGACTTCAAGAAATTCTTTAAAAGACGAGGAAGATACGTTAGACAACCATTTGAAGAAAGAAAGACATCGCATAGAAACAAGGACGACAAGAATGGGAAAAGCGAAAGGAAGTGCTTCAAATGTGGGGATCCAAACCATCTCATTGGTGAATGTCCAAAATTGTCAAGAAGTCAAAATCATAAGGCGTTCGTAGGAGGAGCATGGAGCGATAGTGAGAACGATGAGAAAGAGACAACAAGAGAAGAGAAATGTCTCATGGCTAAGGCATCCGATGAGGTAAGTTCCGAAACCGAGTACTATAGTGATGATAACTTGTCCTTAGACGAAAAAAACTTAGATAGTGAATATAGGATATTATGCAAAGTAGGACAAAAAGTAATGGCTAAAAACAAACTACTAAAACAAACTAATAACCAATTAAAAAATGAGATAATTGAGTTAAAAGCTAAACTAAATAATCTAGAAAAGGGAAAAGAAAATTTAAGTAATTGTAAAAATTGTCTAGTTATTGAAGAGGAAAATAAACAACTCAAGGAAGAAGTAAATAAACTAGAGAAATTTGAAAATAGTAGTAAATCACTTAGAAGATTAATTAGCATTCAAAGATCATCAAGAGATAAAACCGGCTTAGGATATGATACGAATGAAGCTTCAACTAGTAAAACAAAAGTGTAAAATTTGAAAGTGAAACTAGTGAATCTAAACCATTAGAATCAAAACAAAAATACATACTCTTAAAAGATAGATTAGTACCTATTGCTAGTGACGAAGAAGTAAAAAGTTTTCGTAAATCATCTTTAAAACCCGATGCCGAACCTTTTAAACCAAAGATGAGATCTAAAACTCCACCACCTAGAAAACAAATAAGTTCCTATCCTAGGTCTAAAACTCCTCAAACTAGAGCAAACCAAAATAGGCGAAACTTTAACAATAATCAACAAATGTGGAACTTCAATCCGTGGGGAATGTTTCCACCGTATATGCACCCAAGTCAAATACAAAACATGTTCGGATCAAACAACTTTGGTCAAATGAGACAATGAGGACCAACGTAGATAATTCACCACACAAGCTTGGAAAATTAAGTTGTCATCACTAGTCCGTAAATTCCTTGAAGACTTTGAAGATAAACCCATTGAAGACGCAAGGTACACATTTCCTTTTATTTCCTTGTCTAGAAATGCATGCTTAGTTTAGTCTCTAGCATTTATGTGATGATTGATTGTCTTGTGGTTTCCTCTAGATCTTATATCTATACATATATATATGGATAGCTACGTATATAATATATATATATATATATAGCTATATATAATATATATAGTTATATATATACTATATACTAGTATACTATATATATAAATATATGGGTTAAAATAAAAAGTCCCTTATCAATAAAAGAGTGTAGGAAGGAATGTGAGAGTGGACATCGTGTCACCCCTTCCACATCTATACAGTTATGACATGTGTCACCCCCCACCGCCCACCACCCACACCCGCCCAAAAAAAAAATTCCACAGCAAAAAATTTTTTTTTTGGCCAAAAAAAAAAATTCCCGCCAAAATTTTAGTGCATCACAGTTTAAATTTACTGCATTCACATGTTATACAAGTTACTCATCACAGTTATAATAAATTTTAGTGCATTAATGTTAAGTTACTGGCAGCATAGTTGATGCACTGAACCTATTAACTATGATGCATTAAGCTTATAATAAAGGCACAAAAAACTTATAAAAAGAACTCGTATTTTAATTGTGATGGCCAGTACATACATGGTATGATGCAGAACTGTATATGATACAGCAACTTACTAACCTATGATGCAGTAACGTAGATGCAGTTACATACATGAAGATGCAAAAACTAGGATGATCAGTTCCTTGGTAAACTATGATGCAGTAAGCGTTAGTAACCCATGAATGCGAGTAACCATGATGCCAGTAAAATCATAATTCGATGCAGTAAACCGTGATGCAGTAACTTGTAATAATCGTGATGCAGTAAATTTATAACAGTGAGCAGGGACATTTTTGGCGGGAAAAAAAAATTTTGCCAATTTTTTTTTTTTTTTTTTTTTTTTTTTACGAAAAAAAAATTTTTTTCGGCTGGGGGGTGGTGGGGGTGACACGTGCATATGATGTGTCATAGATGTGGCCGGCGATGAGGTGACACATGCGACTTCCCACAATCCTTCCTACACTTCTTGTATAAGGCTTTTTATTTTAACCCCACCCTATATTGATCGTCATATTATATATATATATATTGATAAGTATGATGATATACTATATATATATATATGGAGTATATATGTGATGTGTATGATGCATTTATATATGTATCAGTTATCTCTAGATGGTATTATGAGGTATATAGTATATACTGTGTATACGTAGTATACATTATATCTTATGTAGCCGTGAGCCTAGCGATGTCACGCGCTGAGGGGATGTATGGTATATATATTATGATATATATATATGATAATATGTATGTAGTATATATATATAGTATGATATATAGCTCTCACGTAGTATAATATAGTACCTAGTCGTTATATAGCTATATATAGTATGATATATGGTATATTTAGGGCTAGGCCGTTATATATTATGATAGGCGGTAGTATAATACCTAGGTAATGCTATAGGTATTATACAGTATAGGGTATTATATCTAGGACTTATAACCTAGGAAAACTTCATTTGTGATTTTAGGGACTAGAAATTATTGTTGACGAAATTGTATTTGTGCCCCGCCATTTCCTTCTTGAACTTCATGGGTTAACGACACTGCATGTTGATGTAGAGAAGGACGTCGAAAATCTATGATGTGTCATGAATGTGTGGCATGGGGGTGACACACTGTCACCACAACAAGCCTTCCTGACAGTTCATGGTATTAAGGACTTTTTATTTGAAACCCCACCTATATAGGGTATATTATGTAGATTAGGTATGGAAATAGTAATATTACCCCCGTAGTTAGTTATATATATAGTTATAATATATATATATATATATAATATATATAGGATCTTATTAACCTGAAACTCATTTGTTGATTTTCTAGATACTAGAAATTATCGTTTACAATATTTTCTTTTCCCCATTGCCTTCTTTGAACTCACGGTGTAACGACCTCCATTTGAGTAGAGAAATGAGCGAAAAAATCTGGATGAAACAAACTCCCCTGTCCCTCCGTTGCAGACGTCCCTTCCTATATTACTCGTCTTATAAACAATACATAAGTATATATACTATTATAACATTATATATATAATATTATATAAGATAGTATATATAGTATAGGTTGTAGTATATTATAGTATATAAACCTCCACAATTCTCTGTCCACTGTGACAACTGATTATTTCTCCGAACTGTATCAAGAAACTTTATTCTGACGAAAGTCAAGTAAAGTGTCAAAAGTAATCCTTTCGTGCGAACCCCCAACGTATTTTTGATTAAAATATAATCTAAGTAATTATACTATATTAGTATATATATATTTATATATATATATATAATAGTATATTAGTATATATAGTTATATATATTATTATATAGTATATATACGTAAGTATATAGTATATATATGTAATATAAGTATATATATATATATATATATATATATATATTTATTTTATGATATTTTTATTATTATTTATTTATCTTTGTTTCTTTCCATGAAACTAAAACCACAAAAAAAATCAGTTTTAGAGGGCGCCCCTAAAATTAAGGGGACCGCCGCCAATAGTATAGGGCGGCCCCCCTTAAATTTTAAGGGGGCGGCCATCTGATATCCAAATTCAGATTTTCCCTCTATGTTCCTTTTGGCCAAACACTCCACTTATTCTCAACTTCCCCTCCCACTGATGCTGCTTGTGACTTATTTTCCAAACCCAAAACCTCAAAACCACACCTCTAATGCACTCAATTCGGGTTAATTCGCAAAGGGAAATTCATCTCTAACACGAGTTACTATACATGTTGTAATTTTCATAACACATTCATCTAATTCCACTAATTGGTCAAACTTAAATATTATCATGTTTAATAATTTTTCAATTCATAATTTCCTTCGAATTTTAGTCTAGATTTCCATGAAGCAAATGTTCCCCTAATTAGACGGTTTAATTAACACAGTAAATAATTTAATATACCAAACCCTCGTTGGCGAAAAGTTTTGAAAAGTTCATAGCACCTCGTTTTCAGAAAGTTTTGTGGTTAGACACATGTGAAAATGCGAGTAGTAAAAACTGTTGAAACTAAGTCATCATTATGGTTTCAGTAATGCTTGTAAACATGAAGATCTATTTTTCGATAAGTAAAATTATTTTCTGGTTACGACGGATAGAGGGTGTGTGGATGTGAGGTCCAAATGATTCAAGAGATTAAGGCGTTGTATTTTATAAAACGGTGTCGAGAGGTTATAACCAGAGAAAGCTGTGTATAGCGTAGGTTGGTAGTCTTTCTGT